>JBBMOE010000005.1:15332876-15435376 GCA_037975065.1 Chaetodon trifasciatus
GACCGGCTCAGGGTGTACCCCGCCTCTCGCCTGTTGACAGCTGGGATAGGCTCCAGCCCCCCCCAACCCCGAAAGGGATAATCAGGGGTATAGAAGATGAATGAATGGTTACACTTGGAATTTGTTTTATGTGGGAGTTAAAGGACATTTAAAGGACATTTCCTGGTCAAGGGTAACTCCCACATTCCTTACAGTGGCACTGGAAGCCAGGGCAATACCTGTCTGTGCATTTTCACACCTGTTTTCTATGTCAACTATGTTTCATCAGTTAATTAGCCTCTTGTTTTTTTTTTGTTGTTGTTTTTGTCTTGTTTCTTCTTCTCTGCTTTGCTTTTATTGATTGTGTTTTAATTATCCTGTATGGTCTTATTGTTTTTATCTGACCCTTCTCCTGCAAAGCGTCTGTGAGCATTGTTAAAAGCGCTCTACAAATATTATTATTATTATTATTATTATTATTATTATTATTTGGTCTATTCAGAAATGTCTCTGTCCTGTTTCAGAAGCGAATCTGTGTCCTACCAGTTTCTTTTTCAATCATCACGTGCTGAGGTAGTATTTCCTGGGGTGCAATTCCCCAGGTGGTGTTGTCAGTGTTCCCCCCTTACATTACATGTTGATGTGTGATTGAAAATTGATGATTTAAACTTTGTAATTGACCATAGTGAGAAGCAGATGAGTCCATCACACGCAATCGTTATCCAATGTTTTCTTAGGATGAAAATAACAGCGTTCACCTGTAAATAATTCTAACGTGAGCGAAGGCCTGGTTGTCACAGACACGCCCCGGAGCTCTGGATTGCATACTCCCAGCAGCATGTGGCAAACGCCCACTTCTTTTGCTCACTTCTTTTTTCTGTTCTCACTCTTTTGTTCTCTACTCACTTCACTTCTTCGGCACTTCAGTTTTTCTTTAGTTCTCGCAACTTCAATTTTTGCTCGTCAGTTGTCTTTTGCCTGCCTTTTAGCGTGTTATTGTAATCTTTTGTCTACTTTTGCCTTTTCTCCATGTTAAACGGCATAATTTTTTCAGAGTTAAAGCCAAACTCTTCCTTTCCTTAACCATTAAAACCAAATCACGTAATATTATTTTTGTAGACTTCCATATAAAGTGGGTTCGAAATTCGCGCTTCTTTGTGGGTGTGTCGGCGTTTATGGTGGCGTGGAGTCAGTGTTTCAGCGTGTCAGTAGTGAGTTCAGTAAATTATATAAGTAGATTATTAGCAAGTGAACTATATTATAGATAGATAGATAGATAGATAGATAGATAGATAGATAGATAGATAGATAGATAGATAGATAGATAGATAGATAGATATCAGTACTAGTGCCATTATCACAGTTAGAATTATTAATATTAGCTTCTGTTAGTTAGGGTACATACAATTACACCAAACATAGCTGGAGGGCTTTTCACTTGCTGGAACAGCACTTTTCTGATGCTGAAGAGGCTTTTCCAGCTGAGAGAACCAGTGGGGGTGGCCCTTGCCTCCTTGAGGACAGATATCACTGCATCAACCACATTGGAGTATGACACATTAAAAGATGCACTACCTGTTCTTGCCCCATTCCACCAGGCCACAGTTGAGCTTTCTGCTGAAAAGAGGGTGTCTGTTTCAAAAGTGATTCCACTGCTGAGGATGCTGAACCACACCATTATCAGCAAGTCAGAAGGCCTCACTTCAGATAGTGGAAGACAGCTGAGTGAGAACCTTCTCCGATGGGTCAGTGCACATTCATCACACATTGAATCACAAAGCGTGATGGCATTACCCACCTTACTGGACCCATGGTTCAAAAAAACTGGGCTTCTTAAGTCAAGGGAGACGTCAAGAGGCTGTTACAAGGCTGAAATATGAATGTGCAAATATTATCAGGAACTCTGCAGCAAATTCTGCTAGTGGCACAACCCCAGCTCAGGTAGCAGCCTCTTCAGCAACAGCAACGCCATCAACATCCATGAACAACAGTAAGTAGTCTGTTTCTTTGTTTTGTCAAAATTAACATTAATTGGTAGTAATGTGATTTGTTAATGCCATTGTTAATGTTTTTTTTTTTATTTTTTATTTTTTTTTAACATTTATTAGATGACCTTTGGCATCTGCTGGGCACAACAGTGAATCAAAGTCAAAGAAGCTCAAGTGCCACAGCAGATGCCACAGTGGAAATGGATTGTTACTTAGCAGAGGTGAACCTGACAAGAACTGAAGATCCCCTTGCCTACTGGAGTAGACAAAAACAACATCTCCACCTTTACCACCTGGCTCTCATGTTTTTATGTTGTCCTGCATCTTCTGAACCATGTGAAAGTGTATTTTCGAAGGCTGGAGAGATTGTTTCCAAGAAGAGGAACTGTCTGAGTCCCAACACTGTGAAAAAACTTTTGTTTCTAAATAAAAACCAATGAGCATTCTCATCCACTACCCCGATGAAACAGTGTTTCCTGTGTCCCACATCCCTGCACTAAGCACAAAAACAAAGTTTTATTTATGGTGTTCATGCAGGCATCTGTAATCAAAAAAATATTTTACAAATGAGCATAAACATGTCCGTGTGAGAGAACTATGACAAAGATTAATATTTTATTATTTACAACCACAGAAAAAGTGTCCACTCAGGTGATGAGCAAAATTAGTTTTATTTGTTTGCACAGCAGGTGTCACTAGTGAGAATTAAATGAAGCTTTGGGTAGTGAACCTTCTGGCAAACCAATGGGCTGCGAAGCTTCAGTGGTTCAGGAAGCCTCAGTTTGCAATTATTGCTTCCAGCCCCTGAAGCATCTCTGTCCAACGTTGGCTCTCCACTGCAGTTTGACTGGCCGTTGGACTGCAGCGCAGATTGGAGCCACGAGCAACAGCACCAAAGGTTTAATATCATAATTCCCCTACGTTAAACACGCTTCATTCAAACTTGACAGGAACAAAATAAAACTCACTAAAACCATCTTGCCTTTCCACTCCACGTACATTGGCAGTGGCATTCTTAGTGATAATGGACAGTGAAATCAATAGGCCTAATTATAGAATTTATGAAAAATTTATGATAATGAATAATACTATACATAACAAACATCTCTGTTCTATAGATTGGAAGGCCTACTTTAAAATTAGGCAAGTAATGTTTGAAAACACAGGTCTACTTGTGCCTTGTTCTTGTACCTATTCAGATGCTGATAGTTATGTTAATTTAATTATGTTTTTCACCATGCTGATAATTTTAGTACATGTTCTATTTGAAGGGCCTATTAACAGGGGAAAAAGGCTCGCTTTCATCAATATCTGTGATTGTCAGCCAGCGTATGTAAGTAGCTCCACTGACATAATTCTACCATAAACATAACTTTCCTAACAATTACACAGACAACACTTGCTATGTCTAGAAATGCCGTTTGGTGTGCCTGTAAAGTGCAGACATCCAGTGGAAATGAGATGAATTCCACCACAATACACTCCTGAGTGTTAAGACCAGTTGAAAAATTGCAAGAATTTACATTTTGCACTGTTGGATCTTAAGAAGGTTCTAAGTAGAGCTTCAAAATGCAAAAAGAAGAAATGGGAGTGAGACAAAAAAAATCTGAGTAAGCAACTTATTGCAAACAAGTATTAAACTGAAATAGGCTGTTCATCAGCTGATCAAAAGTGTAAGACCACAGCATTTAAAAGCCTAAATCTTTGTGTGGATTCAGTGTAATTTTCTGTCAGGTATCCACACACACGACCTCCTGATGGCAAAGGCAAAAAAGCTTTCTCTCTTTGAAAGCGGTCGGATTGTTGAGCTGCATAAGCAAGGCCTCTCGCAGCGTGCCATTGCTGCTGAGGTTGGACGCAGTAAGACAGTTGTTTTAAACTTCTTAAAAGATCCTGAGGGTTATGGAACAAAAAAGTCAAGTGGTAGACCCAAAAAAATTTCACCGGCCCTGAGCCGGAGGATCCAACTGGCTGTCCGTCAAGACACGGGACAATCCTCGGCTCAAATTAAGCTTGTCATTGGTGCCAACTGCAGTCCCATAACCATTAGACGGCATCTGTGAGAGAAGGGTTTTAAGAACAAAAAACGTCTTCAAAGGCCTTGTCTCCTTCAACGGCACAAAATTGCCCGTTTGGAGTTTGAACGAGAGCACCAAACATGGGATATTGAAAGGTGGAAGAAAGTTTTATTCTCTGATGAGAAAAAATTTAACCTTGACGGTCCTGATGGCTTCCAACGTTACTGGCATGACAAGGAGATCCCACCTGAGATGTTTTCTACATGGCACAGTGGAGGGGGTGCCATCACGATCTGGGGGACTTTTTCCTTCAATGGAACAATGGAGCTTCAGGTTGTGCAGAGGCATCAAACAGCAGCTGGCTATGTGGAGATGTTGCCGGGGGCATCCCTCATGACTGAAGGCCATTGTCTGTGTGGTAAAGACTGGGTTTTTCAACAGGACAATGCTGCAGTTCACAATGCCCACCTGACAAAGGACTTCTTCCAGAGAAATTGCATCACTCTTTTGGACCATCCTGCGTGTTCCCCTTATCTAAATCCAACTGAGAACATTTGGGGTTGGATGGCAAGGAAGTTTACAAAAATGGACACCAGTTCCAGACAGTGGATGCCCTCCGTGAAGCCATCTTCACCACTTGGAGCAACATTCCCACTAGCCTCCTGGAAACACTAGCATCAAGCATGTTGAAACGAATTTTTGAGGTGATTAACAACAATGGCACAGCTACTCATTACTGAGTCCTTTTTTGAAAATTTTATTTCTATCTTAGGGGTTTTTTGTTTTTTTTGAGATATGGTCTGAAACTTTTGATCAGCCTTTTTCAGTTTAATACTTGTTTGCAATAAATTGCTTACTCAATTTTTTTTTTTTTTTTGTCTCACTCCCATTTCTTCTTTTTGCATTTTGAAGCTCTACTTGGAACCTTCTTAAGATCCAACAGTGCAAAATGTAAATTCTTGCAATTTTTCAACTGGTCTTAAAATTTTGATCAGAAGTGTGGTGTCCAGCAAACGGTGTGGGCTTCATTGATAATTGGCAGACTTTCTGGTCTGATTAGAAAAGACGGCATCCATCCCACTTTGAAGGGAGCAGCTCTCATCTCTGGAAATCTGACCGATTTTATTTATGAACCTAACCCCTGACAACTCAGAGTTGAGACCAGGAGGCAGAGCTGCAGTCCTACACGCTTCTCTGCACTGCGTAAACCAAAAGTAAAGAGAAAAGGAGTTAAACATAAAAATCTAATTAAAATTAAAACAACCACTGCAATAGTACAACAAGATAGGAGAATTAAATGTGGACTCCTTAACATCAGATCTCTGTCCTCTAAAGCTGTTTTAGTAAATGAGTTAATATCAGACCATAAGATTGATTTATTTTGTATGACTGAAATCTGGCTGTGTCCTGAAGAGTATGTTAGCCTAAATGAAGCTACTCCTCCCAGCCATATTAATACTCACATTCCTCGAGGCAGTGGCAGGGGAGGTGGAGTTGCAGCCATTTTTGACTCAAGCCTTTTAATCAACCCTAAACTCGACTATAACTCATTTGAAAGCCTTGTTCTCACTCTTTCTCATGAAAAATGGAAAACAGTGCAGCCAGTTTTATTTGTTATAGTATACCGCTCTCCTGGTCCTTACTCCAAATTTATAGCTGAGTTCTCGGAGTTTCTATCAGGTTTAGTCCTTAAAGCAGATAAAGTAATTATTGTAGGTGACTTTAATGTACATGTTGACATTGATAATGACAGCCTTAGCACTGCGTTTATCTCAGTATTAGACTCAGTTGGCTTCCATGAGAATGTACATGAACCGACTCACTGTTTTAAGCACACCCTCAACCTTGTTCTGACATATGGCATTGAAATTGAAGACCTAATAGTCTCCTCACAGAATCCTCTTTTATCGGACCATCATTTAATAACTTTTGAATTCATATTACCAGACAACCAGCCAGTAGGCAAAAATTCTTATACCAGACTGCTGTCTGATAGTGCTGTAGCTAAATTTAAGGATATGATCCCATCAGCATTTAATGCAATGCCATGTCTCAATACAACAGAAGACTCCTATGCTAACCTTTGTCCCTCCCAAACTGACTACCTGGTTGATAGTGCCACAGGTTGGTGCCAGGCTGACAGAGAGCCATAATTCTGTTGAACCATGTATTCCTTTAGTTCTGAACAGTAATGACTTCATGAGCTTCTTCAATGATAAAATTCTTAGTATTAGACACAGAATTCATCGGCTCCTGCTGTCAACAGGTGCTGTTTTGTCTTCAAACACAGAAACCGTAGAAACTGTTACTCAGCCTGTCGCAGTTCGACCTTCACCAACTAATTTCAATAATTTCATCATCAAAATCATCAACCTGTATTATAGACCCCATCCCGACTAAGCTGTTTAAAGAGGTATTACCTTTAATTGACTCTTCCATATTAGACATGATCAATCTGTCTTTATCAACAGGCTACGTACCACAGTCCTTTAAAGTAGCTGTGATAAAACCTCTACTTAAAAAGCCTACTCTTGATCCAGGGGTTTTAGCCAACTATAGACCGATATCCAACCTTCCCTTTCTCTCAAAAACTCTTGAGAAAGCAGTTGCTAATCAGCTGTGTGACTTTCTACACAAAAATAGTTTATTTGAGGATTTCCAGTCAGGATTTAGAGTGCATCATAGCACAGAGACAGCACTGGTTAAAGTTATAAATGACCTTCTAATTGCATCTGATAAAGGATTTGTCTCCGTACTAGTCTTATTAGATCTCAGTGCTGCATTTGACACCATTGACCATGATATCCTATTGCAGAGACTTGAACACTTCATTGGCATTAAGGGAACTGCGCTAAGCTGGTTTAAATCCTACTTGTCAGATCACTCTCAGTTTGTACACGTTAATGATGACTCTTCTGTGCTCACTAAAGTCAGCTATGGAGTTCTGCAGGGTTCTGTGCTTGGGCCAATTCTTTTCACCTTATATATGCGTCCTTTAGGTAAGATTATCAGGAAGCACTCAATAAATTTTCATTGCTACGCAGATGATACCCAGCTATATTTATCAATGAAGCCAGAAGAAACCAGTCAGTTAACTAGACTACAAGCGTGTCTTCAGGACATAAAGACCTGGATGACCTGCAATTTTCTGATGCTAAACTCGGACAAAACTGGAGTTATAGTAGTAGGCCCTAAACATCTTAGAAACTCACTTTCTGATGACATAGCAGCTATGGATGGCATTGCGCTGGCCTCCAGCACCACTGTAAAGAATCTGGGAGTTGCCTTTGATCAAGACATGTCCTTTCATTCCCATGTAAAATAAATTTCAAGGACTGCCTTCTTTCACCTGCGTAATATTGCAAAAATCAGGCATATTTTGTCTCAAAATGATGCAGAAAAACTAGTCCATGCATTCGTAACTTCCAGGCTGGATTATTGCAATTCCTTACTATCAGGCTGCCCAAATTCATTGCTGAATATTCTCCAGTTGCTCCAGAACGCTGCAGCATGTGTTCTGACAAAAACGAGGAAGAGAGATCATATTTCTCCAATATTAGCCACTCTGCACTGGCTCCCTGTAAAGTTTAGAATGGTATTTAAAATTCTCCTCCTTACTTACAAAGCCATAAATGGCCAGGCACCTTCTTATCTTAAAGAGCTCATAGTACCGTATTACCCCACTCGAACACTGCATTCCCAGAATGCAGGTCTACTTATGGTTCCTAAAGCCTCCAAAAGCAGAACAGGAGCCAGAGCATTTAGCTATCAAGCTCCTCTCCTGTGGAACCATCTTCCAGTCTTTGTCCAGGAGGCAGACACTGTCTCTACATTTAAGAGTAGGCTTAAAACTTTCCTTTTTAATAAAGCTTATAGTTAGGGTTGGCTCAGGCTTGTCCTGGACCAGCCCGTAGTAATGCTGCTCTAGCATTAGACTGTCGGGGGGACCTCCAAAGACACACCGAGCTCCTCTGTCCCTCTCTCCCTCTCCATCTGCACGCTTTCATGACCTACCATGGCATGTTACTAATTTAGCTCCTTCCCCGGAGTCTCTGTGCTTTGTCGTCTCGCAGGTTCCCATGGATCGTGGCTGAATATGGATTGTGGATTACAGCTACGTCTCCTGCCATGGCCCTGCCTGACATCCACTGCAACTGCTACTACTGTTGTTACATCCACTGTCACTGTTACTGTGACTGCATGTCTGTCTGTCTCTCTCTGTCTGTCTCTCTCTCTCTCTCTCTCTCTCTCTCTCTCTCTCTGACTGCATGTCTGTCTGTCTCTCTCTGTCTGTCTCACTCTCTCTCTCTTGCTCTCCCTCTCTCACCCAACCGGTAGAGGCAGATGGCCGCCCACCCAGAGCCTGGTTCTGCCTGAGGTTTCTGCCTGTTAAAAGGAAGTTTTTCCTCACCGCTGTTGCCAAGTGCTTGCTCATGAGGGAATTATTGGGTCTCTGTAGATAAAAGAGCTCGGCCTGTACCAGCTTTATATGGAGAGTGTCCTGAGACAACTTTTGTTGTGATGTGACTATACAAATAAAATTGAATTGAATTGAATTGAAAGTGTATGAAGCTGTGAAAGCCTTGTAACTATTTATGTGATCATTCTGCCGATAAAAGGTTGCCACAGACCCAAGTCATCAGTGCTGCACTGCTGTACTTTTCCAGTTGTCAAATATCTTAGTGTTTATATAATGTTATTACGTTGGGTGGGAGATGCCACTACATCTCGAATGAGAACCACAAACATGATCCCTGAATGATTGTCATTTTTCAGCATTTGAAGAGTATACCTCTTTCTCTTTCCACCATTTTCCCCTATGCTTAAGAAATTCTTAAGCCTATTGAATGTCCTCCTCCTTACTCCTAACAGTTTTTCACCTCAGGAGCTCTCTTAAGGACTAAGATGCTTTGTGAATAACATTTATCTTTATTAGGATCTAATCGTAATGGTATGGGGAAATTTTTAATAAACATCATCATTTTAAGAATTTGCTAAAAAGGATATATGTCACTAATATTGCTAAAGAGCTCGACAACACCACCCTGGGAATTTCACACAGGGCATTACTCTTGTCAGAGACAAGGCACATAGGCTCGTGGTTACTCAGGGCATGAGACGTGGTTCAATTTATTAAATGTTCATATTTTCTAAAAGGATCAGTACTAACTCATCCGCCCAAAGACAAAAGGGGCAAACCTAATCAGGGCTGAGGCCGAAGTGGATGGACAAAGGCTAGTGCAGGGGAGGGATCCACCAAAAAAAAAGAGAAGAAACTCAAATCACCAGGCACACGTGGCAGGCACACTCTCAGTGAAGAAAACCCACTCCCAGGAACACAGCAAGACAAGACAAGGGGATGCCACCACCAGATCACCAGCACCACCACCACTGGCCTACAGCAACTGAGAAGGAAGGAAATAAATCAGGTACATGGGGCTGCACCCATAAAAAGAAAGAAAACCTAACAAAACCACAAATAATGGGCAGGTCCCTAACTCAAACAATGTATCAATTAATAACTGCCCAATACAACCAAAGAAAAGAAAAATAAGAAAAACTAAACAAAATTCAATTACATGATTTACAAACAACTCTCAATTAACAGGATTAACAAAATAAAACTACATAATCAAAATCCAAGATGAACCCAAACAAATTACTCCAAAGGTAACAAAAAATAATCGTGCCCGGCCCTGGCGTACGGCCGGACAACCATGCACAGGGGATCCTCTGACGGCCGCAGCACGCCGTAAGAGCAAGCAGCAGCAGCAGCAAAGACGTGCCGCAAACACAGTACAGGCAAAGCAGCAGCGGTCCAATGAGGTGGTTACGATAGCACCTATTCCAGGAAAAGCACCATTAGTATTTACTACGTACGCTAAAATTGATACGGTTGCATGTTACACATACATACCTTTCTAGCAGCAACAGACATTCACACAATCAGGAGAGGGGGGAGGGGGCGAGAGGACTCCAGGCGGCCGCCAGCATTTGCCTGTGACCACATTAGCATTAGCCACCTAGCAGCACCAACCACAATGCAGAGAGAGAGACGGCACTTACCACCGCCAGACGATAACAGCGCACACCGGGAGCACGGAGCAGCACACTAACAGTCGCCCTACAACACAACACAAATGCCTTGAGCACATTAACTGGACAAAACGGCCAGCGTGGTGAGGCAGCGTACAACCATACCTGTCGGGCACACAACCTCTGACCCGGAAGTGACACCAGTGACGATGGGAGAGCAGAGGATGAAACTGTGGACGGACTACCGCTTTTATACCGGCTCCCCTCAATGCGTAGCAGAGACCATGGTAACCAAATGTGACCAAAAAGGAGCGAGGGGAAAAATAATAAGACGCTCATCCTACTACATTAGAATGTTGTCAATAATAGCAACTCTGGACTTGCAATTGTTCTGAATATGGACATAGAACTTTTAATCAAGTCCAGAAAATCTGATCAAAACCAGGCAGGCAGATCAGAGTTGCCACAGTGAGGAATGTCCCCACTGCAGAAACTGGGAATAAAAGTTAGCTGGCACAAAGAGATGGTTATTGAGACTAACAGTAGGAGCAGGGGATTGAGAATTAGCCTGCTTTACATTGTCCCCCAAAGGCCAGGTGATAGTGCTAACCATCTCCAGTTTGGCCTGGGTGCTCTTGGGCTGGAAGAGCCATAATAGGGCATTCAACAGCCTGACTGAGTGTATCACAGAGTACATCAAATTCTGTGAACAGACCATACTGCCAACCCGGACTGTACACTGCTTTCCCAACAACATGCCCTGGATCACCAGTGACCTGAAAAGTCTGCTTAGTGGGAAGAAACAAGCTTTCAGGTTAGGGGACAAAAAAGAACAGAGGAGTGTTCAGCACGAGCTGAGGGAGAATCTGAAGCAGAGCAGAGATGCCTACAGGAGGAAACTGGAGGTCAAACTCCAGTTGAACAGAGTGAAGGATGTGTGGACAGGAATGACGGAGATCGCAGGGCACAGAGACAGAGACAGACCAGCAGTCGACAGCCTTGAGAGGGCTAATGAGCTAAACCACTTTTTTAACTGGTTTAGCTCACGGCCAGGAGTGGCCTTGCATTCCCCCGCCCCCTCACACCTCACCACTATCCACGACAGCCTCCATAACCCCCCTCTGCCCAAGCTTTCTCTCTCCAACCCTCAACTCCCCCTGGTGATCCTCCCTTGGACTCAACTCCCATTTCCCCTACCATCCCCCACAGCACCCCCTCCACTAACACCATCCCCTGCCTGACTGCGTGCCAGATAAGAAGACAGCTGGAGATGCTGCACCTGGGCAAGGCTGCTGGCCCTGATGGCATTCGTTCGAGAGTCCTGAGGACTTGTGGCAGCCCGCTGTCCGTGATCCTGAGACACCTCTTCAACCTGAGCCTGAGCCTGCAGAGAGTCCCGGTGCTGTGGAAGACATCCTGCATGGTTCCTGTTACAAAGAAGAAGTCTTCATCTGGCCTTAACTACTTCCGACCCCTCGCCCTTACATCACTCATGATGAAGGTGCTGGAGAGGCTGGTCCTGGCCCACCTCCGTCCGCAGGTGAAATTATCACTGGAGCCTCTACAGTTCACCTACCAACACCATCTGGGTGTGGACAATGTAATTATACACCTGCTGCCGCGTGCTCACTCCCACGTGGATTGTAGCGGCAGCACTGTAAGGGTCACTTTCTTTGATTTCTTCAGTGCATTTAATACCATCCAGCCACTACTCCTGGGTGAGAAGCTGTGAGTGATGGGAGTCAACGCGCCCGTGTAGCAGAACTGACCTGTAATTGACCTTCTTTGCCCTTTTTGGCATTACTTCAGGAGAAATGGAGTTGTAAAACATCACAACTTTGAAGAGCTATTGACCATTTGAACTGTTTACAGGGAAGTGTTAATTTGGGGAGAGACAAGATGTCTGGCTGTAGAACACCTTCTCACATTCCTTCAGGGGAGCAAGAGTCACAGACACTTCTACTTCAAAGGTTACCTTTCACCCAGGATGTTTCTCATGGAGATGCTAATTCTTTCTTGATCAGAGATAAGGACAGTAAAACCATCTGAATGGAAAAGTGCCAGGTCTCAGAGGAACCTACAAAATCAGATAATGCTGATGGGTTGTAAATTAGACATTTCTGAAGCAATTTATGTTTGTCTGTGTGCCTCTTTTCAATCACACCAGGATGACGAAATCTATATGTTTGAGTTAATTTTTGATGTTCTTACAGTAATAAGACCATAATCTGCGTGATATCAATGCTTTTCCCATGTTTCTGGATCAAAAAATGACAGAACTGTGATTTTAATTCTCCTAAAAAGCTTGTCTGAGTTTCTCCCAGGGAACCATACTGCCATCTAGAGGTTTGTAGCGGTCATGTTCAATATGCTTGACGTGAGACAGTTATTAATAGTAACCATAATAGTGATAATCATTTTGGCACATATAGTCTGCCTTTCTTTATTCCTTTGTCATATTAAGTTGGTTATACCCTGAGTCGCATATTAGAATGAGTATTAGAAATTGTTATCATGATTATTGTGGAATGTTGTCATCTATTCATAAGAATTGTCTAACATGTTGTGAACGATGTTGAAATGCCATTGAAAACTGATCATTTCAAATATATTTGATTGACCATAGTGAGTCAAGCCGCATGATTTTTTTTTTTTTTATTAATTAAATTCTAGTCACATAATAATAATTTTGGAGACCTTTTTAACTGGCCACTGAAGAGACTCTCAATTTTATTATTAACCTAAAGTTTTACTATACAGTCGCCAACTCTCAATACCGAAGACCTGCAGCCGGCTCCGACCGGCTTGTTTGGGTTAAATAACCATCAGAAGCCATTCCTCGTTTGTAACCGACACCAGAGGCCTTCCAGCTCTTGAAACATCCCTGTCCAACATCGGCTCTCAACTGTGATTTGCTTGGTTCGTCCTCTGGACCGCAGCGCAGATTGGAGCCACGAACGACAGCCTGGAGCCCCTTCGTGTCAGTTCGGAGCAGACATCCACAGGAGCGTCACTGGAAAAGTAGGCATGCTTAAGTGGGTATGAATAACGAGTTGGGTCCGTGAGGTTATGATACTGTCAGTTTTCTTAAATTCTCTCAACCATTCATTCAAAAAATTAACGTCTCCATTTTTCCCTTAAAACTACTTCTCACTATTGCCAAACTCATTCTGCCATTGTTTTGCCATGCAGTTGTTTGTGTTACGTCATATCACCCATATCCTCTGTCTCTCTCTGTTTTCTTTCAATCAAGTCATGGTCAGACGGTGTCCTTTTGAGCTGGATATAATCAATCCCTGTATCGAGAGTTTACGCTTCAGATTATCAGACTGGTCTACCGTTGGTTCATTCATTATCATTACATCAGCATTACAAGGAATAATAAAATCCTTCTGAGCTGAGGAAGGTTGGTGCCCCTTTATCTTATTAACGAATGCAACATTAAATTAGAGGTTTAATAAACTGATTCCCCTACACCCACAATCTCCTGGATAATTGACTATGTGACAGACAGACCATAGTTTGCCCGACGGGGCAATGTTCTGTCTGAGACTGTGGAAAGTAGTAGAGGAGCACCAAAGGGGACTGTTCTGTCTCTTTTTCTCTCCACAAGGTACACCTCAGACTTCCAGTAAAACTCCTCATTGTGCCACCTGCAGAAATTCTCGGACGACTCAATGGTTGTCGGGTGTGTAAAGGATGGACGAGAGGAGGAATACAGACCAGTGGTGGAATGACCTGGTAGAAATCACCTGCTGCTTAACGTGGCCAAGACCATGGAGATGGTGATTGATTTCAGAAGAAACAGGAGGACCACACAACCACAGGACTGCTTCAGGAAATCATTCCTGCCATGACCCATCACACTGTACAACAGCAATTTAAAAAGTTTAACTCTACCAACTTCACAAACCCCACTACTTCAGTGTTACATATTATTTGCACTACTGCAATATTGCACAGTACTGTTTATTGTTTACGTTTATTTATCATCTGCACCTTGCACATATTTTTTGGTATATAGTTTATAGCACTGGCTTGCTCTCTCTCATAGGAACTGCTGTTAATACTTTATATACTTAGTTACATTGTATTTTTATCATATTATTATATAATATGTATTATATATTATAATACATATTATATAACCTCTATACTGTGTATATGTTATACTTAGCTATATTTTTAACAATTGCTGTTATTATTCTTGTTTATATACTGAGTTATATTTTAACAATTGCTGCTATTCTATGTTTATGTACTTAGTTATGTTTTAAGAATTGCTGTTATTCCATGTTTATATGCTTGATTATATTTTTGGAGAACACTCTTTTCTCTTAGTTTTATTCTCATCCTAATTCTTCTTTATTGGATATATTTTATGTTTATGTGTATGTTTAACCTGCTGCTGCAACAAAAGAGTTTCCCACATTGGGATCAATTAAGTAAAAGCGCAGTCCTCAACAAAGCACTTGTCCAGCAGGTTGTCTTCATCTCCCCAATCTACAAGGGTAAGTAGAGAACGGACTTCCCCTCCCATTCAAAATGAAACTCACACGTGTAGTTTACGTCTTATGGGGGATTAGGAATAGTTGATATTGGTCTTGTCAGCAGCCCCACGCTTACTGATGAGCCTGCTCTTTTGGTCGAATGGGACAACATGACACAAAGTGACCCATTAGGCCACTATACACACTCACCACTCACTCACTTATCCTAGCTGCATAGGCTCAACCTGGCAGGCCAGTTGGGAAGCGGTAGTAGCGGGTCAGCTCTGCCTGGTGATTCAGGAGGTGGAGGTCGAGCGTGGAGAGAACCGGGTGTGTGTGTGGGCAGATTTCTCCAACCGTCTTTCCCTCCGACGGTTGTCGATTTTGAAGGCAAGGTCAACCAGTGCGGGCAAATCAGAGGGTTCATCACGAGTTGCTAATTCGTCTTCTAATTTTTCATTCAGACCCCGCATGAACACACACAACGCCATGTCATGTATTGTTCCTTCAACTGTTCCTGCACCTTCACATTTCACATTATATTATTAGCAAGAGCAAATAGGGGACTGTCACATGAACAGAGGGGCCCTGACATGTCACTAGGAGCAGTGGGGAACAATGCAAGCATGTCGGTTTGAATGTCATGGTAGCTTTAACAATGCGGGAATGTGTGTGAAGTTTGGGACTGACTCCACCCTCTTGGATGTGGCATGATGGTATCAGGCCAACACCGCCTTTGATAACACAGAGTGGTACATCTCCTGACTCTGAAATTGAGTCACTGCGGCTATAATATAGTCCAACAGTACTCTCGAGAATATGATTAGCATTTAGTGAACCATGAAGAAACCCAGACAAGCTTGTAAGTGCTCTGAATGGAGGTAACAGCTCCATTTAATGCCTCTTTAGCAAGAGCCATCAAATGGATCTTTGTAGGATAGAAGGATGCTGACAGAACACTGTCATGTTATATACCTTCTAGACACTCCAGGGCAATGGTAGGATCAGTTAGAAAACTACAATTGGCCAAGAGAAATCAACTTCTTTAACCAGAAAGCACAGTTTATTTGCATCACTCTCTCTTTTCTTCATCTGCTAAAATGCAGCTTGGCTCAAAGTGAAGACAACGTGAATGATTACATTCATCAAATCCCACAAAGAACAGTCATGCCCATCCTGTGACGTGATTCACTCAGATCGATGTGTGCCAGCAAGTGACGTTAGACTACTCCCCCAACCAGAGCCCAGGCTGGTACCCCCTCCTCATCACCCTCCTCCCCTTCCCCCTCTTGTGGCCTACGTGCAGACTGGCAGCACCTCAGCTCTAGCCTCTTTCTCCTCTCTATTAGATTCTGCACCCCTCCTCCCCTCACTGTGTGAGTTAACATCACCCCATATTACTCGTTTTTCACCGTCACAGTCACACACAAACCAATGTAGGGAGTACGTGCACACACATACGCATTGTTGGAGAGATCCAGCCACATTAATGGTAATTGTATGCAGGCTGTGCCTCCAGGCTTTTTTAGAGTGCTCCTTCAAATGTGTTTGAAAACAGGGCTGTTTCCCTTGAGGATTTAGCACTTACCTCTTTTCTTTTTGATTTGTTTTTCTTTATCTTTAAAGTTTAAAATTAAAATTGAAAATTTTATGACTTGTCAGAAGTTTCACAACCATGTTTATTCAGTTTTTATGTAGAGGTCCGAACCTTAACCTAGTTCTGGATGTGTTGTGGATGTTTTGCTACGTTTTGCGACCTATAATGTCTATTTTGTGGTTTCACTGGCACCAGCAAGTATATAATAATAATAATACTAATATTTATTCTACTACTACAGCTACTTCTACTACTAGCAATAATAATTGTAACTGATAATAATTCACTATTGAGATGTGGTAATTTTCCAAAGCTCTTATTTTTACTATTTTATTTTTTTGTTCATTCACTCACCCTATCGCTCCTTTCTCTTAATATTCTGGTATTTCATTTAAGTCTCTTTTCTTTGTATGTAACTATCTAGTTCTCAAATATAAAATATCTCAGATATGTGGAAGCCAACTCCATGTCCCAGTTCATGTGCTGATCTACATTTCAATCCAAATAGTAACACTTGTAACAGGCTCGAGTAAAGATGAAATTTAGCTTAAATTTTTCTTGCTCAAATTGGATATTGGAATTGTTACATGTGCATAATTGCCAAGTATTTTTGGTCAAGTGGTCACTAAATATGACCTCATCTTCGGTGGGAAGAGCATGTGAGTGCCATATGTTTTTAAGAATGCCAGCATGGTCTCTAGCCTAGCATTTAAGATTTGTTGTTTTTTTCCCTTTTTAATCAATTTATTCAATCTCACAAAGGATGCATGCTTTCTCAGTCAAGGGGAGAAGACAGACTAGTAGTGAATTGTGTAACTGAAGATATGAGGGCCCAGTCCATCCTGGGAGTGGTCGCTGATGAGCTTGCCAACCCCAGGTAACAAGCCAAAAGTCTGAAATTCATAGGTCCGTTGCACAGAACCTCTCTCCTCAGGCTGTGACACTCCTCTGCCCAACAGAATACAGAGCATCTGTCCTCAGGCTGTGACACTCCTCTGCCTCATCCTCTGCATGCCACCAATTAATGACTCTTTTTATGAACCTCAGCTGTACATGTTCTATTTCATATAGTGTTTGCCCTCTAAGAGTTGTCGCTACTTGGTTTATTCCCACACGTACGCACAGTCATGAATATCGTCTTTCGCTGCAGTTTCCTGTCAGGTCCTTATGTAAAATATATAACACAGGCAGGACCTGAACTCTTCCACATTTTCTTCAGTGTGAGGCAGTCAACAAGTAAAGAACAGTATAGAGGAAGTTTAGCTGCTCTGAAGCTGTCCACATATGCCTTGCCTGTGAAAGCAGCTACATTCTGCGTTCATTTCTCCACCCCTGCTACGAGGCTTGCTGAACTTTTTAGGAATTAGACAATGTCAACCCAGACGCTATAAATAGCAATTATGTCACAACATCATATATATCTATGAGCTAGTGCACCTATGGAGGAGCTCCAGCAGTGAGTGGACAGCTGAGGCCTAGCTGACTACATTCCCAGTTTTCTTTGGGCTGTTGATGGGGACTCCAATAAACAAGCAGCAGATGATCGCAGTGTTCTTGAAAGCAAATAGTAAGCACATGAGTTAGCAATGTAGCTTGGACATAACCCATTAACGGCTTTGTATACAAGGAGGAGGACCACACAATCAAATCTAAATGTTAAAGGAAGTCCGTGCAAAGCAGCAGGACAAATGTGCTCTCCCCTCTTGGTTCTGGTTAATAGCTGAGCTGCAGTGTTTTGAATGAGCTGAAGTCTCTCAGTCTTTTTTTTTTTTTTTCTTCAGGAGACTAGTAAATACACTGAACAAAAAATATAAACGTAACACTTTTGTTTTTGCTCCTATTTTTCGAGAGCTGGCCTCACAACCGCAGACCACGTGTAACCACACCAGCCCAGGACCTCCACATCCAGCATGTTCACCCCCAGGATCGTCTGAGAGCAGCCACCCCAACAGCTGCTACAACAATCGGTTTGCATAACCAAAGAATTATTGCACAAACTGTCAGAAACCATCTCAGGGAAGCTCATCTGCATGCTTGTCATCCTCACTGGGGTCTCGACCTGACTGCAGTTTGTCATTGGGCGGCAAATGGTCACATTCGATAGTGTCTGGCACATTGGAGAGGTGTTCTCTTCACAGATGAATCCTGGTTTTCACTGTTCAGGGCAGATGGCAGACAGTGTGTGTGGCGTCTTGTGAGTGAGCGGTTTGCTGATGTCAACGTTGTGGATCAGGTGGCCCATGGTGGCGGTGGGGTTATGGTATGGGCAGGTGTATGTTATGGACAACGAACACAGGTGCATTTTATTGATGACAATTTGAATGCACAGCGATACCGTGACGAGATCCTGAGGCCCATTGTTGTGCCATTCATCCACGACCATCACCTCATGTTGCAGCATGATAATGTACGGCCCAATGTTGCAAGGATCTGTACACAATTCCTGGAAGCTGAAAAAATCCCAGTTCTTGTATAGCCAGCATACTCACCGGACATGTCACCCATTGAGCATATTTGGGATGCTCTGGATCGGCCTATACAACAGCGTGTTCCAGCTCCTGCCAATATCCAGCAACTTCGCACAGCCATTGAAGAGGAGTGGACCAACATTCCACAGGCCACAATCAACAAACTGATCAACTCTATGCGAAGGAGATGTGTTGCACTGCGTGAGGCAAATGGTGGTCGCACCAAATACTTACTGGTTTCCTGATACTGACTAGTCCCCCCCCCCCAACAAAGCAAAACTGCACATTTCAGAGTGCCCTTTTATTGTGGCCAGCCTAAGGCACACCTGTGCAATATTCATGCTGTCTAATCGGCATCTTGATATGCCACACCTGTGAGGTGGGATGGATTATCTCGGCAAAGGAGAAGTGCTCACTAGCACAGATTTACACAGATTTCTGAACAATATTTGAGAGAAATGGATCTTTTGTGTATATAGAAAATGTTTTAGATCTTTGGGTTCAGCTGATGAAAAATGGGAGCAAAAACAAAAGTGTTGCATTTGCATTTTTGTTCAGTGTAGCATGTTACAGTAATCACATCAATTTGAAATTAAGGCATAAATTGTTTTTTCGGCCTCTTTTTGATTCATAAATGGTTGTACTTTAGCAGTTTCTAAGGCGATAACACCAGATAACACCAAGACTTGACTTAGTGACCTAGTGGTCATAGCAGAGACAGGCTCCAGGCTGGCTAGTGTGGCTAACGTTGGGCTCTTTCCCTTGAGCTAGCCATGGACATCGGAACAGCTGTGACAGCCATCCTGACTCTTACCATGGCTATAACAGTGACATTGTACAGAATAATGGTGTGGCAGACAATGATACTGTCTAACATCTGGCTCCACATGTGTCAGCTTCCTCCTCAAATTTAAATGGAAGCTGCTGGATGATCCCATATCCCCAATGGGCTACTTGAACCTGTTACTCTTCCCCAGAAAAGAAATACTGAAGGACAGGGGTCGCAAGTGGGAAACTAACAAAGACAGCACCTAACCATGTCAAAAAAAAAACAAATAGGTGGACAGAAATATGAGCCCCTTGAATTCTAAAAGGCAGTGGGATTAACAATCCCTTTAGCTACCCACTGAGTCTACCAAAATGATAGATAAACAAAAGAACAGCTCAAAATGGAACGAAAATGGGAGTCACTAGATAGAGGAAAAGGGTGGACTGGAAAACACTCTTCAAATACAGTCAAACTCATTTCAGGCCAAATTAGAACATGGAGAGACAACTGAAGGTGTTATTTCTCCGGAGACACACAGCCAACCTGAGGCAGGGAAACCCAGCCTCCTTATGTAGCCTCCGAGTCATGCTGATTGGGATCAGCGTCACCTGAGGGTTAAAATCACAGGTTCACCCACTAGCTCCTGATGAGCATGAGGCCCGTGACCTGGATCTTTTCATAACACCTCCCTCCAAAAAGACAACAAATCTACCAGGTTTGTTGGAATTACACAAAATCAAACTCCCACTTCAACACAAACTTATATACGTGATGCCCACTCCACTAAATGGCTCTAGATATTTGGACAGGCCAGAAAACCATATCGTATCCAAATTATCAACTCACATAGCCAATACCCACTCTGGGTAACAGTAAACATTCTGTCCATTTTTCATTATTCTTCAACCACAAATTTGTCATGAGAATCACAGAATGATTTTTCACCAAACACAAATTGTCCTAATTGATTGCTTCTCGCGACAAACAATCAGCAACTAAATTGTCCTTTCCTTTGACATGCTTGATTTCTAAAGGTAGTTCCTGTAGGGCTAGACTCCAGCGAAGTAGCCTACGATTAGCGAAAGCAGTACGCTGCAGGAACAACAAAGGATTATGGCCGGGGTAAACCAGCAGAGGGTCAGAGGTTGAGAAGTAGATCTCAAAATGCTCTAAAGCCAGTACCAAAGCTAGCGTCTCCTTCTCAATAGTTGAGTAGCGCACCTGACTAGGGCTTAGCTTTTTTGTGAAGAATGACACGGGGTGCTCCACTCCACTATTGTCAGCCTGGACAAGCACTGCACCTACACCTGTGTCACTTGCATCTGTGTAAAAGAAGAAAGGACGATCAAAATTGGGAACCATCAGAACAGGGGCAGTAGCCAGGAGCGCTTTTTCAAACGCAATCTGGCACTCTGGTGCCCACTGAAAAGGGATCTTGGGGCTGGTCAGGTCTGTCAGGGGGGCGACTACTTGTGTAAAATTGTGGCAAAACGCCTTGTAATATCCAGCCATCCCCAAGAAACGTTTCAGTTCTCTGCGGGTAGTGGGAACAGGGAGGTTGATTATAGCCTCAATCTTTGCAGATACTGGTAGCACCGTGCCTTGACCAACCACCTTTCCAAGATATTTCACAGTGGCCTGTGCGATTTCAGATTTCCCTAAATTTACAGTTAGATTGGCTACCTTTAGTCGTTCAAACACCTCGCTCAGATGCTTGACATGGTCTGACCATGAGTCGGTGAACACCACGACGTCATCAATACAGACCTCGGTGTTGTCGAGACCACGCAGCACAATATGCGTAAGCCTCTGAAAGGTAGCACCAGCATTTCTCAAAACAAAGGGCATTCTGCAATAGGCGAACAATCCATCTGGGATTACAAATGCAGAAAGCTCCTTGGCGCGTTTGGTTAATGGGACTTGCTAATATCCCTTCAGTAGATCGAAGTTACTGACATAGCACGCTGAGCCAATCTGATCCACACAATCATCTACCCTCGGCAGTGGGTAGGAATCAGATTTAGTTAGACTGTTGAGTTTACGAAAATCTGAACAAAACCGTGGACTGGTGGTGTTTGCTTTTGGAACTAAAATGCATGGGGAACTCCACGAGCTGTTACTAGTTTCTGCAATGCTGTGTTCCACCATGTAGTCAACTTCATGTCTTAGCAAAGCGTGTTTCTCTGGATAGACCCTGTATGCGTGTTGTTTGATAGGCTTAGCGTCACCCGCATTTATAACATGTCTGAGGACATTGGTCTCAGAGAGTACATCTGAGAAAATACTCTTAAATTCACTCAACAGGGATGCCATGTCCTCTCTCTCTTCTGGGTCTAAAAGAGCCAAATAGACATCTGGATTTTCCGGGATTTCAGAGTTGCCAAGATGGCTCACTAGCAAAGACCCCTTGTGGTCGTCGCTGTGTGACAAGCCAGGGTTTGCAACAGCACATACAACTGCTCGGGGTTTGCTAGTTCCCTCTCCGTCACCTGTTGCATGGTAAGGTTTCATCATATTAATGTGGCATAATCTTTGTTTCTTTCTTCCTTCAGGTGTAGAAACAATGTAATTTAAATTCCCGATCTTTTCCTCCACAGTATATGGTCAGGAAAACCGTGCTTCAAGGGGAGAAATCAAAATCAAACACCTGATCCCCTATATCAAATGTGTGAATGGACTTTTTTGTCATACCAAACTTTTATTTTGGTCTGTGTTCTCTTCAGGTTCAGGTTCAACTTCACAAGCCCGTCTCAATCTGTAACGGAACGTAGACATATATTCTAGCAGGTTTATTGGAGAGGTAGATTCTTCTAGAAGTTTCTCTTTCAGCAAGGTCATAGGGCCTCAAACTCTGTGTCCAAATACAAGTTCATTAGGGCTGAACCCTAGAGACTCCTGCACAACCTCACGGGCTGCAAATAAAACCAGAGGGACCCCTTCATCCCAGTCCCTCTTGAACTCATGGCAGTAGGCTCTCAATATTGATTTCAAGGTGCATTGAAATCGTTCCAAAGCTCCCTGGCTCTCAGGATGATATGCACAAGAGGGACAGTGAGCACTCCCATCTGCTTCATAACCTGCAGGAATACTTTGGACATGAAGTTCAAGCCCTGGTCTGACTGAGCAACTCTTGGAATACCAAAAATTAAGAAGAACTTCACCAGCGCCTTAACTAACCTTAACTCTTGGCTGTGATTTTCCTGAGGGGCACTCAGGCAAAAGGCCAAGACAACGAAAAGAGCAATTTGGGTGCTTTTCAAATTAATGAAATAAACAAAACCAAAAGAGAATTCTCCAAAAATGAGAGCTTAACTAATTATAACTAAAAGAGAACTCTTCAAAAGGAAGAGCTTAAGTAATACTAACCAAAAGAGAACTCTCTAAAAATGAGAGTTTAATCAATGGTAACCAAAAGAGAACTCTTCGAAAGGAAGAGCTTGCCTAAACCACACTCAAAACTAAATGGAAATAAAACCCTCCTAAATGAGGTCTACAGTTCTGATAAAAAACGAGAACCAAAATACAAAATGAAATAGCACCCCTAATCCTAGTGAAGCTAACAAACAATATAACTAAGTGTATGTGAAAATCAGTCCCTGTCTAAACCTAGCTCAGTTCGAGTCTGGTTGCCAAAATGATACAAAGAGCAGAACTCTGACAAATCTGTCACACAACAAAGTGGATCTCTCCTGTGCCGAGGACTGGTCACCAAAGATGCCAGTCGCAGACTGCCAGGCTGAGACGACTCTTGTAGCTCGCAGGAAATGACAGCTTGCAGGCGATTGGGCAGCGGCTGGCTCGGAGGAGGAGTCCGGTTTCCACACCCCTTCACCAGCAACCATTCACACACATGCAAGAACACACACACAAACACCCCCAAGAACGGTAGCAGTTGTAACACTCAGGGAAACGAGTGGATGGACACATGATTGTGAGCAGAAACTGATTTCCATTCCTTGTTTTGGGTAAGGGTCCGACACAATCCACCAGCACCTTGCTGAATGGTTCGTCAAAAGCAGGTATGGGTTGCGGGGGCACAACCGGCATCACTTGGTTTGGTTTGCCGGTGAATTGGCAAACCTGGCATATCTTGCAAAATTTCTTTACATCTGTTTTCAGTCTTAGCCAAAAGATATTCTGCAGTACGTGGTCATATGTCTTATTGACCCCTATGGCCAGCCATATTCCCTGCGTGTGTTAGCTTAAGTATCTCTGAATGGAGTGGAGTTGGGACCACTATTTGAGACACAGCTAACCTGGTACCTTCAACAGGGCAGCATGGATGCCATTGTCTCATCAGAACGCTGCCCCTCCTATAGTACCCAACGGGAGCACTAGCACTAGCACATTCCTTTCCCGAATGTATGCCAGCATGAAGAAGTGACAAGGAACTGTCCTTCTCCTGCTCTGCAATGAGCTGCTTACGAGACATGCTAATGTCACTGGTAGAGATCTTGTCTGGAATCTCTACACTCTCGCCCACCTTTAGGGTATCCAAAGGCAAGGTCAACTCAAGGGTTTCCACAGAGTTATTATCACGCGAAAACATCTCAGAGAGACAGATTGGAGTGTGATCACTGACATCCCCATCAGCATTAACTTGCTCAGCCTCCCCAACAGGCAAAAAAGTCTTGGAAGATACTTCAGACTTGGTATCACACAAAAATGTCTCCGACAAATCAACCAGCGTGTGATCTCCAACGTCTTCGGCACAAGTGCTATTGACATTCTTCTTTGACATTGTACGTGTGACTACACAAGAAGAAAGAACATCAGGATGTGACTTAACTAATTCCTCATTTTCGTGAACTCTGGGAATCTCCATAACGATTGGGTTTGGGGTGGTTGTCACCTTATCGCCAGCCAAGTCATTTCCTAGGAGGAACGTGATCCCTCCCACAGGTAACCCATCCCTTAGGGCAACCTTCACAGGGCCAGTAACTATGCCAGATTCTAAATTCACATTAAATAGTGGTTCTTTAAACCATTTCATTTCCTCATTGGGTGTGTGTCTGGTGTTAACGCTTGGAGACTTTGAACACGTATTTGAGAAGTAATGGCCTGAACTCCTCTGGCCATTTCAAAGTGTTGGCAATCTGCTCAAACAGTGTGAAATACTCATCCACCTCCTTCTCATTGAACGGTGGCACAAGCTGGCTGTTCCGAGCCAAATCATAGTCCCTTGACACGGACGACTGACTTGATTTGATGCGGAGCTCTTCACGTTCCAGCTCTTTCAAACAAATGACCTGCTCTTGATGCCTCTCTTGATATGCCAACTGCATGCTTGTTTGTTCAAATTTTATTTGCTCTAGCTTCACGTCTAGTTGTTTTAACTCCACCCAGAGTCTTTGACTGAACCTCAGAATCAGTGAGGATCTGCTTCTCCAACAGACCACTTACTACAGCCTGTTTCACTGCATCCTTTCGGCTTCCTGCCGTCACTGCGATGCCAAACTGGTGAGTAATCTGTAGTAGGTCTGTCTTTCTACATTTATTCAGAGCCTCCCAAGTGGGATCATCAAAAAATGACTCCAACTTAAACTCCATGGTTGTACCATGAATGCAAAATTTCAGTAACTTTAAGGCGACCAACAAAATAGCAAAAAAAAAAAAAAAAAAAAAAAAAAGAAAAGGTTTATTTCAAATCCTGGATGAGCCCCCAAAATTTTACGTTTCTCCAGAAAATAAATACTGACGGAGGGAACTAACAAAGACAGCACTTTCTTTCCCAGATGGCGCCGCAGACGGCAGCCTCGGTGTGTTGGTACGTGTTGTTTTGTTTTGTTTTGTGTGTTAACTCTGGTTTTTGTGATAGTACCCGGAGCTCTTTCACCAGAGATGAGCTCATGAATATCAGGGGAGCAACACCAGAGGATTTATTTCCTAATTTCCTTCTCCCAACAGCGGAAATTTTGGACATTCTGGTGAAAGGTGTGCTCATCTTTGCTCACGCAGTGAAACACCAGAGGAGAGGAAAACGGGCGGGTCCGCGCTGGTGCGGGTCCGCGCTGGTGCGTCTCCGCCAGCGCGGACTACGCACAGCATTACTGGGAATATTTCTCTCTAACGTGCATTCACTGTCCAACAAACTAGAGGAATTGCAACTGCTGCTGGGTAGAAACAGGGACTTTTCTTCATCTGCGGTTTTGTGCTTCATCGAGATGTGGCTCTGTGGATTAATACCGGACTCTGCGTTGCAGCTGGCTGGCTTCCAACTTCACCGCGCGGACAGAGACACGGAACTTTCCGGCAAAACTAAAGGAGGAGGAATCTGTTTCTACATCAACAGTGGCTGGTGCAACGACGTGACAGTGATCCAGCAACACTGTTCTCCTGACCTGGAATCTTTCATCATAAACTGTAGGCCTTTTTATTCACCCCGTGAGTTCGCTTCATTCATTCTGGTCGGCGTGTACATCCCGCCGCAGGCCAACGTGCAGGACGCACAGCGAATGCTCGCTGACCAGATACTGCGTGTGGAGCAGACTGACCAGGACTCTTTAGTTATTGTCCTTGGCGACTTTAACAAAGGTAACCTCACTCACGAACTCCCTAAATACAGGCAGTTTATTAAAAGCTCGACCAGAGAGGAGAATATTCTGGATCACTGTTACACCACTCTGCAGTCGGCTGGCGACCGGCTCAGGGTGTACCCCGCCTCTCGCCCATTGACAGCTGGGATAGGCTCCAGCCCCCCCCAACCCCGAAAGAGATAATCAGGGGTATAGAAGATGAATGAATGAATGAATGAATGTACACCACTGTCAGGGCTGCTTATCATGCTGTCCCCCGCGCTCTGCATACCTGTAGTGAGGACATCAAGGAAGTAGACCAGTGAGGCTGTGGAGGATCTCCAGGCGTGTTTGGACTCTACTGACTGGGATGTGTTCAGAACTGCTACCAACAGTCTGGATGAGTACACGGAGGCTGTGACATCCTACATCAGCTTCTGTGAGGACTGCTGTGTTCCATCACGCACCAGGGTGAGTTACAACAATGACAAACCCTGGTTCACAGCCAAACTCAGACAGCTAAGGTTGACAAAGGAAGAGGCCTTCAGGAGTGGGGACAAAGACAGATTCAGAGAGACAAAGTTTAGCAAGGCGGTGAAAGAGGCTAAACGACTGTACTCTGAGAAGCTCCAACACCACTTCTCAGCTAACAACTCTGCGTCTGTCTGGAAAGGGCTCAGGCAGATCACAAACTACAAGCCCAAAGCCCCCCACTCCATCAACGATCGATGCCTAGCCAACGACCTGAGCGAGTTCTACTGCCACTTTGAAAGACAAAGGGACAGTCCAGCAACCATCCCCCAAAACACCTCCCAACAGCTCCAGCTCCAGTCACCTCCACCAATTCCCACCTTAAAGGACCCCCCCACCCCCCCACCCACCTCAGTGACGACTCTTTCCATTCATGAGAGGAACGTCAACACTTCAGGAGACAGAACCCTCTGTCTCCCCATTCACCTTGAAGCACTGTGCTGATCAGCTGTCTCCAGTGTTCACAGACATTTTTAACACCTCACTGGAGACATGTCATGTGCCAGCCTGCTTCAAGTCCTCCACCATCATCCCAGTTCCCAAGAAGCCAAGGACCACAGGACTTAATGACTTCAGACCCGTAGCCCTGACCTCTGTGGTCATGAAGTCCTTTGAGCGCCTTGTGCTCTCACACCTCAAAGCCATCACCGACCCTTTCCTGGACCCCCTGCAGTTTGCCTACAGAGCCAACAGGTCTGTAGATGATGCAGTCAACTTGGCCCTCCACTTCATCCTCCAGCACCTGGACTCCGCAGGAACCTATGCTAGGATCCTCTTTGCGGATTTCAGCTCTGCTTTTAACATCATCATCCCAACTCTGCTTCAGGAGAAGCTCTCACAGCTGAGCGTGCCTGACTCCACCTGCAGGTGGATTACAGACTTCCTGTCGAACAGGAAACAGTGCGTGAAGCTGGGAAACACGTCTCCGACGCAAAGACCATCAGCACCGGATCCCCCCAGGGCTGCGTTCTTTCTCCTCTGCTCTTCTCCCTGTACACGAACAGCTGCACCTCCAGTCACCAGTCTGCCAAGCTCCCGAAGTTTGCGGACGACACCACCCTCAGTGGACTCATTTCTGATGGCGACGAGTCCGCCTACAGGTGGGAGGTTGACCATCTGGTGACCTGGTGCAACCAGAACAACCTTGAACTCAACGCTTTAAAGACAGTGGAGATGGTTGTGGACTACAGGAAGAACTCAGCCTCACCTGCCCCCATCACCCTCTGTGACTCCACTATTGACACTGTGGAGTCTTTCTGCTTCCTGGGAACTATCATTTCCCAGGACCTCAAGTGGGAGTCGAACATCAACTCCCTCATCAAGAAAGCACAGCAGAGGATGTACTTCCTATGGCAGCTGAAGAAATTCAGTCTGCCAAAGACAATGATGGTGCACTTCTACACAGCCATTATTGAGTCCATCCTCACCTCTTCCATCACCATCTGGTACGCTGCTGCCACTGCCAAGGACAAGGGCAGACTGCAGCGTGTCATTCGGTCTGCAGAGAAGGTGATCGGCTGCCATCTCCCGTCTCTCCAGGACCTGTACGCCTCCAGGACCCTGCGGCGTGCAGGTAAGATTGTGGCTGATCCCTCCCACCCTGGACACAAAATCTTTGAGACACTCCCCTCTGGCAGGAGGCTGCGGTCCATCAGGACCAAAACCTCACGCCACAAGAACAGTTTCTTCCCGTCTGCTGTCAGCCTTATTAACAAGGCCCGGAACCCCCCTCGACACTCTTCACACTCCACCTCTGCCTCCTCTGTCACATTGACACTACCATAACCCTATGCTCAACTTGGACTGCCTTCCGAAAAAACAGACTGTGTTTCTGTAAAAGAAAAAAAAAAAAAAGACTTGTGTATACTTGTGTATATGTATTTATATTGTTATATCTTTTACTTATTGTTATATTTTCTACCATTGTTATATTTTTCACTTACTGTTATATTTATACTTTTTTAATAACTTCTTTTAATAGATGTGTCATGCACCAACCTCACCAAAGTAAATTTCTCGTATGTGTAAAATTGTACCTGGCAATAAAGCTGTTCTGATTCTGATTCTAACCATGTCAAAAAACCAAATAGGTGGATTGTCATGATTCGATTTTTGTGTTTTCCCTCACTCCGGTCTCTTTCTTTCCTCTTTTTCAACCTCTTTTCTTTCCTCCCTTTCTTTCAGCAGGCAGTGTGTGAGAGAGTCAGGGGCCGATCTCCTCAGGAGCGAGCCTCACCTGACACACCTGCTCCTCATCTGCTAATCAGCCGGCTTCTTAAGCCAGCTCCAGATTGACTCCTGTCCCAGACTATTCTCTATGCTCTTGTCACACGAGTCTTGCTCCAGAAAATGATCTCCTGCCTCTTTCAGCGTGTTTCAGCGTTCCTATTGTTATCCGTGCTGTTCTCTAGTGAGTGTGCTCCTGGACACTTTGAGTTTCATTTCCTTCTTGAGTAAGTTATCACCCTCGTTTGTGTTTTTTCTTTATTTTGCTACTTTACCCCTCTGTGGTGATTTTTGGTTCATTTTACTTTGAAGGAGTTTTCCCTGATAAATTGATTTTCTGTTCAACTAATAAACGGTTTTCATGTGACTCTGCCCGGGCTTCCTGTCCACACATAACATGGACAGAAATATGAGCCCCTTGAATTCTAAAAGGCAGTGGGATTAACAATCCCTTTAGCTACCCACTGAGTCTATCAAAATAATAGCTAAACAAAAGAACATGGGCTCAAAATGGAACAAAAATGGGAGTCAGTAGATAGAGGAAGAGGGTGGACAGGAAAACACTCTTCAAAATAAACAGTCAAACTCATTTCAGACCAAATTAAAACACGGAGAGACAACTGAAGGTGTTGTTTCTCCGGAGACACACAACCAACCTGAGGCAGGGAAACCCAGCGTCCTTATGTAGCCTCCCAGTCATGCTGATTGGGATCAGCATCACCTGAAGGTTAAAATCACAGGTGCACCCACTAACTCCTGACGAGCATGAGGCCTATGACCTGGATCTTTCCATAACAAACCACTATTCCAGAGTACATCTGCATAACTCAGGAGTAAACCCACACCTCAGCATCCTCAACACCGACACTCAGCAGAGTCACCTTCCAGACTCAGTTCACACTGCACCTGCCCACGCACCTAAGTTTTCCAACAACGTCTAACACATGGAAATCTGTTTTTTGAGAAATCCAGCCTGAAAGATTCTCACCTAGGGGAGCCAGGTAACACAGTGTTGCTCATTGAATCTCATTTACATAAGTCCAACCCCCTAACCATTGTTCAACCTATTGTAGTAGTTTGAGCAATGGTTATCAAATGGAAATGGAAATTCTTTTGTTACAAAAAGCCCCTGAATAAAAATGAAAAACAAGAAAGGTAATATGCTTAAGCGCTAGAAGGAGCAAATGTAGATATTTATTTCTAATATTACATAAAATAAAATTAATTCTGTCACTCTGTGGTGCAGTGGGATGGATCAGTCTGTTGCTGAATGAGCTGAATGAGTCAAGTCAACTTTATTGTCAATGCTGCCATATGTACAGGACATTAACAGAGGCCGGCACTTGATGATCATAAACTCCACGAGGGGTGAACAGTGTCTACAAATCACCGCAGCGCCGCGGGTCTTACCTCCTTCAATGAGGGCTCTGTCTGATCGGTAGCATGTTAGCCGGTCCAGCTGGATGGCGGAGTCCGGTATGCTGTTACTGAGCCATGTTTCCGTAAAAACAAAAACACAGCACTCTCTCACGGTCTGCTGGGTCAATCTCAGAAGGTGTATATAGTCCAGTTTGTAGTCCAAGGAGCGTACATTGGCGAGAACGATAGATGGTATAGCTGGCTTGTGTGGCTTCGCCGCTAGCCTAGGACGGATACCCCCGCGGTTTCCCCGCTTCCGCCTCCTCTCGCACTATCTGTGGTGCTTCCTCTGCGGGTGCGCTGCAGTAGTGGGGGGTCGGTGTCAAAACGGGCTGTCGAGTAACTGCTTAGCATGTGCCGGGTTTAATTTGCAGATTGCTGTGTTGCCAATGTCAAAAAGAGTCCCACGGCTGTATGTGCGCATTGGGACAAACAATCGCGACGAATACAATCCATTGAACACACCGACGAAGACAAACATGTAGACGCCACATTATCGGGACAGAGAGGAGCCGCTGCATCTACTGCTATTCGTCGTATTCTTCATCGTCTTCATCTTAAACTAAGGGCAACTGTAAAGACTGTATGGATTTTTCTCCAGTGTAATGATTTGTTGATTTCTTCAGTTTCATCTTCTAGTTCGGGTTCAGAATCAGAAGTGAGATCCTCGTCAGCATAAGCAGAAGCTGCATAAGTAGCCATGTGGTTCCCTTTTAACGTGTAGCTGATTGGCCGAAAAAAGAACAGAAACACATGAACAGTCAAAGAAAGCCAGTATGATAATTTACTGTTGAATTGCCACACCCCCAACTAGGACTGTGAATTTCTGCTAAAACAACCCAAATTCAAATACAAAGTTTACGGTTTTAAGCCCCCCAATACTGTTATTTGAAAGATGGAGTGGCTTCTTCATGATTTCAACTTACGTATTCTGCAAAAAAAACGAAAATCACTAATAAAAAAAAAAAAAAAAAATCGATTTTTCTTATTTTACACAACTTGCGCCGGGCCGACTTGTTACTGGTTTTCTCGTGGCGGGTCACATTTCCAGATCTGCTGCCCTGTGTAATACCATGCCTGGCTTGTTGAGCACATCGTGGGTGGTGCACTACATTGGCTTCCAACTCCTTCTGAGTGGATCCCATGCCATGCTGTTGAGGAAGACAAGGGGAGGCAAAATCTACTTCTCCATGAACAAAGGTTGGTGTGCAAATGTTCGAGAATTAAGTCAAACATGCACTCCCCACATAGAGACTATTCACTGACTACAAACCATTTAATGTGAAACCTTTTAATTGACCGGTGTTAGCCCAGCTGAAGGACATAACCAGGCCCCCTGCTGGATCCCTATAGTTTGTCTGTCAGAGAAACAAGTCAGTGGATGATACAGTCAATATGAGACTGCACTACATCCTGCAACATCTCAACTATCCTGAGACATATGAAAAGATCCTGCTTGTGCAATTCAAATTGGTGTTCAGTACAATTATTCAAGAAGTCCTCCACTCTAAACTCACCCAGCTCACTGTGCCAACCCCCGCCAGTCAGTGGATCACAATCTTTCTGACAAACAGGAAGAAGCAGGTGAGACTGTAGAAAATCACATCCAGTACCCATACAATTCGTACTGCTGGATTACTTAATTTCCCCAGGGTGGAATCAATGAACTTTATGTTATCTTATCTTATTTATAACTGCCCTTCTCCCTGTACACTAGCACCTCAGGAGACCCGTCTGTTAAACTCCTTAAGACAGCAGTAGTCACTGACATTTTCCTGGACAGTGATGAGTCTGCACATAGATGGAAGGCTGAACAGCTGGCCCTCAACTGTGGAGATGACAGTGATTTCGGGAGAGACCAGTTCAAGAAAATTAAGCTGTCTCAGTATCTGCTGATCAAGTTCTCCACCGGAGAAAATAATTGTTGCCAACCCTTATTCAGGACTTAAATACCTCCAGAGTGAAGAAATGGGCAGGAAACATCATTGCAGACCCATAACATGATGAACACAACCTGCCAGCTATGCCCTATGGTAAAATACACACACACAAGACAGACAGAGAAGAAACTGACAAGAGACAGGGGGAAAGGACAAAAGAGGGGAAATCGCAGATCCTGACAATTTGTATGTACCAAAACAGTTATATGCTTGTTTTGACTTATCATTGTTGAGCTTTGTTCCCCTTGTTTTTAGCTCTATCTCTATTTATATCTTCCTATAAATTGTTCTGTGTGCAAGACCATTGAGAGTAACTTATGGATAAATAAATATTAAATTTCTGGAATTAAATTCCTTGTAAGTGTACACACACTTGGCCAGTAACTTGACACTTGACTCTGATGTAAATTTGTGTCTATAGGTCCTCATAACCCCTGTAACTGATTCATTCTGAGCATCCTCAGCCTGGAGCGGGGAGTGCTCTCAGCAGGAGGATGAAAGACTTGCACAAAAAAAGGTTTCCAGAAACTTTGGTTTAAATATCACTGGGAAGATCATCAGTCTCCTTTACAGGTTTATCACACGTGTACAGCGAGCAAACTGGATGTGAGTAGGACTTGTAGTAGCTATGGGAGCATGTACAGTCTGTTCAGTCATGTTTGTATGACATTTACTGCAGTGCAGATTTAGTAAGATATCATTAGGGCTTTTTGTGAATGAGACAGCATCAATTAACATTCCAGTATGCCAGAGGACAGATATTCAATATTGTATGCAGGCTGTAAAAAAGTGATTTGTAACATTATTCCACTTATTGGGTGTTCATACAAAAAAGTGAATTCTGGCCTTGTGTTACTTGCACAAGTTTGATTGCAGGATCATTTGTGTTTGTGTGTATTCTGGGTGTTTGCCTCAAACACCCAGAATACCTTACTGTAGATTAGTCATAAGATAATGAGCAACTACAGGCACAGAGGGGAACTTGAGCCAATACGTGTGGATTCGCATCCATTCCTGTCTTTGCAGTGACATATGATTACAGTCAAAAGCCCAATACAACCCAATCCAAGGTTCAGAGTCTCATCTTTTTCCTATCTTTTTAAAGACCTGCACCTTTATGGAGAGCTTGTTGACAACAAAGTCTATCAACACTTCCTGCAGAAATTCATTTCTGTTTCTCAGGTCCTTGGGGTAGCTCAAGTTTAAACTGTAGATCAGACAAAGCAGGAATGCACAACCATTTACCACATCTCTCAGATCACTCTCAGACTTTGCAGTACTAAAATTCTCTCAGTTATGATGCCAAAATCCAGGCAGATCATCTGCTCCATCAAGTTGGATACTGTAGATTTCCAAGACCTCAATTTCTTTCCTGACACCATGATCAGTATCCTCAAAATGGCCAAGCAATGACAAGGAGAGAGAAAGATAAACCACATAAAACTAAGCAAGAATGACTAGTGCTAAATGAAGCCCAAGAAAGTGTTTTGCATGTGAAAAATCAAAGCCAGTGGGAAAATCTACAAGTGTGGCTGTAGTGAACATTGGGCTGTTGGCTGTTGATGAAGGAAAGATATCAGAATCAGATTCAGAATTCCTTTATTGTCCTGTATTCTTTATTGAAATTGTTTTTGTTGCAGTGCTCCTTGCAAGGATAGAATTAGAATAAGCCTATCCCAGCTATCGGCGGGTGAGAGGTGGGGTACACCCTGATTGCAGGGCAACATATACAGACATACAACCATTCATGCTCACACTGACACCTAAGGACAATTTTAAGTCACCAATTAACCTAATGAGTATTTTTTTGGTCTGTGGGAGGCCTGGAGTGCCCAGAGAGAACGGACGGGAAGAACATGCCCCACCCGACCCGGGGATCGAGCTGGTGACCTTCTTGCTGTGAGGCACGTGCACTACCTGCTGCTCCACCGTGCCGTTATATATATGTGTATATATATATATATATATACATACACACACACACACACACACACACACACATATATATATATAGTTGATGTGGGTTGGAAAGAGACAGACTTTCCAGATGCTGAGATTTGAGTGTAGGAGCTCCTTGATGAGGGTGAATTGCATCTTTCCACTGCAAATGGGACAGATGCCTTATTAGTGCTGGATAGGAGTGGAGTTTGCCCTTCCAGCAAATACAGCAAACTGTTGGTACCTGTGTTGGTGAGCACCCACCCACTCATAAAGCCAATGATAGGGTTTAGTGTTACTGAAGTCTTAACCCAGACAAGCATGTCCTATGACAAAGCAAAAACAAGCAATTTTGTGCACATTCTTGGATCAGCACTGGATGTTGGACACAAAAAAGCAAAAGAAGTATATTTCATACTGAAAAAGCAGAAAAAAAGCTCAGAGTCAGACGGCTGGGAAGATGGGATGTCATCATCCCAAAGCACAAGATGGCAAAGGTGGTCTGTGGGAAACTCATATGAAAAGAACAGTATGCAATACTGGAACTAAACGAAGACACACCATGGCCTGCTAGACTATAGCCAAAGCAGCAGTTGGTACAGTTACCCAGTGAAGATTAAGCCAGCATTTGAAAACAACCCTGATGATGACATCAGGCTACAAAACAGAGCTGTGCTTGGCAGGTCATTTGCTGTAGATGCTGCAAAGGATATTGAGGAAAAAGCCACACCTGACGTATTTGACCCACAAAATGAAAATGGAGATTTAAGCAAAAATGAACAAGTGAAACGTGTCGGGAAAAAACAGTGAAATACAGTGAAACCCAGCTTTTTGATTGACCAGTTGATCTCTCCCACTTAACAGCAGAGCAGCAAAACAAAATGAGACAAATGCTGAGGGAAGAGAATAGGGTTTTTGCAAGGGATGATTGGGACACTGGTTGACACATGATCTGCAGATGGCAATAAATCTGAAGGATCACATACCAGTCACAAAGACATACAACTCCATTCTTTGTCATCACGTAGTAACAAAAAAAAAAAAAAAAAACCTCCTGCGTGGTGCCGGTTCCAAAAACAACCCATCCCAGGGAACCAAGCCACTACAAACCTGTCGTCCTGACAGGTCATGTTTTTTGACTTCTCTAGTGCTTTCAACACCATCCAGCCATCCAGCCATCAGTGCTGCGAGGGAAAATGGAAGTGGCTGGTGTGGACCAACAGCTGGCTGCGTGGACCATCGACTACCTCACTGACAGACCGCTGTATGTGAGGTTACACAGCTGTGTGTCAGATGTGGTAGTCAGCAGCACTGGGGTCCCCCAGGGAACAGTGCTGTCACCGTTCCTTTTCGCCTTTTACACCTCGGACTTCATGTACAACTCCACCCTCTGTCATCTGCAGAAATTCTTTGATGACAGTGCCATTGTTGGCTGTGTGTCAGAGGAGAATTCTGCAGGACTGCAGGACTGCAGTGTTTTATGCCATAGTGTGCTGGGGAGGGAGCAGCACAGACAGAGACAGGAAGAGACTGAACAAACTGGTTAAGAGAGCCAGCTCTGTCCTGGGCTGCCCACTGGACTCCATCAAGGAGGTGGCAGACAAAAGGATGTTAGCCAAGCTGACATCCATCATAGACAACTCCTCCCACCCCTTGCACCACACTGTGAGGACCCTGAGCAGCTCCTTCAGCACAAGACTTTTACATCCCCAGTGCAGGAAGGTGCACTACCGCAGGTCATTCCTGCCCACAGCCATCAGACTGTATAACAGTGCACAATAAACATCCACTCAAATGCAAGTTGTACTGATAACCTCTGTTTTCATGTGCAATCGTCTTCTTTAAATTTGTGTGTATGTATTGTATATATTGTAAATTACCATAAGGTATATAACACGTGCAGTATTTTTCATTCTTGTTATGTTTTATTTTTTGTCTTCTTGTCCTCTGACTTCTTGCACTCTGTCTTGTTGCTGCTATAACATGTGAATTTCCCCCATTGTGGGATAAATAAAGTCTATCTTATCTTGATGAATGTTTGAACAGAACTCTTAAACTTTAACTAGGCTTTGGACACTGAAAGAGACATAGCTAGAGCTAAAGCCTAATTTGCCAGGGTGGTGAAGGTGTGCCATCAGGTCACTGATTGTCCACTGATATTTCATTTGGACCTTGAATATTGTGTACATTACTAGATCATTATATGTTATTTTTGTGTTTGTTGACAAAAATCCAAAAACTTATACACATATCATTTTTTAAATAGTCAAGAGTCATGATCTCCATTGGTGCATGCCATTTCTGTATGTGTTTGTTTTCACATGCAGGTAAGCCAAGCCTCGAAGGCTGAGATTTGCTGATGTTAGTTAACACAATCATAAAAAAAGTAAAAAATACACATTCAAATGGTAAGTGCAGTATTCAATTAATATTTTTTGTTTTTACTATTAGATTTGTATTTTACTCCTGAAGTTCGCTCCAACAGCCCAAATACTGAACGGGAATGTCCATTTGTCCACATACTTAAATTAGCTTTTATTACAAAATCAAGCAAAAAAAATGAGACATCTATACAGATAAACATATCTCCCACTCTCGGGAAGGTCTGAGTTGATTCATTTCAGAGTGCTCTGGATTGTTGAAAATTCTGACCCATTGCAAGTGTGAACACCCTTAAACTTTAGACGGTTATTGTAGTGTCACCATCAGAATTATCAGCTACAATGCTGGTTGAGGAAGTCTGGTGTAGAACTTGACCTATGTGCAAAGTTTTGCTTATTTCACCATGCATGGGAATGCAGATATCCGGTAGGAATACTACTACTACTACTACTACTACTACTAATAATAATAATAATAATAAAGTCCAGCAGCAGAGCTGCACAGTCTTAAAAAAAAAATGTGTTTCAGCCTGCTCAACCTCAAAGATCATTTTGCACATTTTCAGTCATTTCACATCTTTCACTCTAGTACACATTTTGGCTGCAAAACTCTATTTGGGAAAACCCAACTGGCTAATTAGTATTCAAGACTTTTCACTCCTGTTTTATTTAGTGCAAGTTCTAGGTGTCACAACTGAACTAGGACGTGAACCCAAATGCACGACTCAGAGACAAAGAACAAATAAACAATCTTTAATGACAAAGTAGCAACAGAAGATCACTCTACCGAGGAAAAAAAATCACAAAATAAGGAATCACTCACTGGGAGGAGAAACACGAACCAAAAACACGAAATCAAAATCAAAAACGAGGAAAGCGACTCAGGCTATGACAAAGGCAAACAAAGTATCAAAATAACTAAAGCAAGGCGATAGCGACTGCTAGACAAAGTATCAAAGTAACTAAAGGCAAGACGATGGCAAAGGCTAGACAAAGTAACAAAGAAATACAAAACCTGACAAGACAAGAGCACCAGACAAGTCAGGATGTCGTTTGTAAAAATCTGCAATGAGATCAGGGTCCATAATGAAGCTTGCAGGAACCCACGATCGTTCCTCTGGACCATAACCCTCCCAGTCCACCAGGAATTGCCTGCCCCGGCCCCTGTTGCGCACAGCCAGAAGGGACTTGACAGAGTAGACAGGACCACCATCGATCACCTGGGGGGGCGGAGGGGTATGGCTGTGGGAATCATGGGGCTCTCCTTGACAGGTTTCACCCGGCTGACGTGGAAGGTGGGATGGACTCTCAAGGACCGGGGCAGGCGCAGGCGAACCGAGGAGGGACCAATGACCTTGGAGACAGGATATGGCCCCACGAACCGTGGAGCCAACTTCCTGGAGGCGACATGGAGGGGCAAGTCCTGCGTCAAGAGCCAGACCTTCTGACCAGGCCTGTACACCAGAGCAGGTCGGCGCCTCCGATCCGCAGCCCTTTTCATGCGGTCCACACTGCGTAGGAGGTGTGAGCTGATGGGATGATGATCTCCTTTTCTGTCTCTGAGAAGAGAGGGGATTGGTAGCCAAAGACACACTGGAACGGTGACATGCCGGTGGCCGAGGTGGGGAGCGAGTTGTGGGCATACTCAACCCACACCAGCTTCTTGCTCCAGGAAGCCGGGTTCTGCGACACCAGACAACGAAGACATGTCTGCAACTCCTGGTTGAGACGTTCTGTCTGGCCGTTAGATTCAGGATGATAACCAGAGGTGAGACTGACGGTGGCTCCGATGAGCTTGCAGAACTCTTTCCAGAATCTGGAGATGAACTGGGGCCCCTGGTCTGAAACGATGTCTCTAGGAAATCCATGGATACGAAACACATGGGTCATCATGATTTCAGCTGTTTCTTTGGCGGATGGAAGCTTAGGTAAAGCAATGAAATAAGTCATCTTAGAAAATCGGTCCACCACTGTAAGAACAGTGGTGCTACCTTCAGAGACCGGGAGCCCCGTAACAAAGTCCAAAGAGATCTCAGCCCAGGGATGAGTAGGGACCGGGAGTGGCTGCAGCAACCCCATCTGTGCTCTGGAGGAGGTCTTATTGCGGGCACAGATGGGGCACACCTCCACATACTCCCGCACTTCTCGCTCCATGGAGGGCCACCAGAATCTCTGGGAAATGACATGCATGGTTCTTTTGACTCCCGGATGGCAGGTGAGCAGCGAGGTGTGAGCCCAATGGATCACCTGTGGGCGCATATCAACAGGGACAAACAAGCGATTCTCTGGACAACCACTAGGTGTTGGATTCTCACCATTAGCTTGCTTCACCTCAGATTCTATTTGCCAAGTCACTGCTCCTACCACACGGTTTAGTGGTAGAATGGGCTCGGGTTCCTTGGCAGTAGGCTCGGGGTCGAATAGGCAAGGCAAGGCGTCGGGCTTGGTGTTCTGGGACCCCGGCCTATAAGACAACACAAAGTTAAAACGGTTAAAAAACAGTGTCCACCTGGCTTGATGTGAATTCAGTCTCTTAGCTTTGCGAATATATTCAAGGTTTTTATGATCAGTCCATACAAGAAAAGGATGCTGTGCACCCTCTAACCAATGTCTCCACTCTTCCAGAGCCACTTTGACAGCCAACAACTCACGGTTCCCAACATCATAGTTCTTCTCAACTGGCGAGAGCTTCCTAGACAAGAAGGCACAGGGGTGAAGCTTGTTGTCCTTTTCCGAGCATTGGGAGAGTACCGCTCCCACCCCGTTATTCGAGGCGTCCACCTCCACCACGAACTGCCGGCTGGGATCAGGAACCGTGAGGATGGGGGCAGTGGTGAACCTTGCTTTGAGTTGTTGGAAGGCGTCCTCAGCTTGAGAGGACCACTGGAAAGGAGTCAGAGGAGACGTGAGTGCATGGAGGGGGGCAGCTATGGCGGTGAAGTTTCTGATAAACCGCCTGTAAAAGTTAGCAAATCCTAAGAATTGCTGAACCTTTTTGCGGCTATCAGGTGTAGGCCACTGAGCCACAGCGCTAACTTTTGCCGGATCCATTTGCATCTTTCCAGGGACTATGACGAAGCCAAGGAAAGATACAGAGTTGGCGTGAAATTCACTTTTTTCAGCTTTCACATACAATTGGTTCTCCAGCAACTGCTGGAGAACCTGACGTACATGGCGAACATGAGAATCAGAGTCTGGGGAAAAGATCTATATGTCCTCCAAGTAAACATAGACAAAGTCATTCAAGAAGTCTCTAAGAACATCACTGATCATGGCTTGGAAGACAGCAGGAGCGTTTGTCAACCCAAATGGCATAACAAGATATTCATAATGTCCACTAGGTGTGTTAAAGCCTGTCTTCTATTCATCCCCCTCTCTGATTCGAACCAGATGATAGGCATTTCTCAGGTCTAGCTTGGTGAAAATCTTGGCCTGTTGAAGCTGATCAAAAGCTGATGACATGAGTGGCAAAGGATACCGATTCTTAATAGTAATGTCATTCAGTGGCCCATAATCAATACATGTCCGGAGAGACCCATCTTTTTTCCCCACAAAAAAGAACCCCGCCCCAGCAGGAGATGAAGAGGGATGAATAAAGCCAGCCTTTAAAGAGGACTCGATGTAGTCAGTCATGGCCTTCTTTTCAGGGCCAGAGATAGAGTACAATCTACCCTTAGGAATTTGGGCCCCAGGGATCAAATCAATGGGACAATCATAAGGTTGTTGAGGAGGAAGGGAAGTGCCCTTCCTTTTGCAAAAAACTTCACCTAGATCATGGTAGCATCTAGGAACTGAAGTCAGGTCGGGCATTTCAGAGTCTGTGTCAACCTTACCAGAGACAGCATTAACAACAGTCTTCACATTTAAATCATGACATGACTTGAGACATTTGTTTTTACAATTCTCAGCCCAGTTCAAAACCCTCCCAGTACTCCAGTCAATGTGTGGGTTATGTTCTTTTAACCAAGGAAACCCCAAAATAAGAGTGCTGGGTGGAACTATACAAATGAAAACACATGAGTTCACGGTGCTCACCCATGATAACTGTCAGTGGTTCAGTCTTGTGGGTCACCTGGAATAACAAACTCCCATCCAGAGCACTGGCCTTAATGGGCTGGGATAATTGTTCAGTTATCAAATTAAGTTTTTTGGCAAAACCCCAGTCCATGAGGCTCTCATCAGCCCCTGAGTCAATGAGTACCCCAAGACAGACTGTGGTGTCATGATGCTTTACCGTGATCTCTGCTAGGGATCGAGGAGAGAATTCGGCGGAGGAGAAATGGCTCACCAGTACTCTCCCGTCTACTGGTGAGCCTGTCCTTTTACTGGACACGCTGCGAGGAGATGACCTTGCTGCCCACAATAGAAGCACCTGCCTTCCTGCAGGCGACGACGACGCTCCTCCGTGGACAATTTGGCTCGACCCAGCTGCATGGGCTCCTCCCCCTCCTCAAAGGACGTCATCCTCCGTGGAGCCAGTGATGGGAAACATGAGGAACTCCGCCCACTGGGTGAAGCAGCTGCAGTACGGCCCTGACGACGACCTGCTGATGACATCACTCGGTCCCGGTCTCGTCGCCGCTCCTGTAAACGATTGTCAGTTCTGATGGCTAGGGTTATCAAGGAGTCAAGGTCAAATGGCACATCAAGGGGTACTAGCAAGTCCTGAATCTGGTCAGAGAGTCCCTTAAGAAAAACATCGTAAAGGGCCGTGGCATTCCATCTGCTGTCAGTGGCTAGGGTGCGAAAGCGGATGGCATAATCACACACAGAGTCCATACCTTGCTTGATGTTGCTCAACTCATCGAGGGATTCACAGATTAATGAGTCACGGGACCACTCAGCTGTAGCCCACGCCCTTGCCCTCCCGGTGAGATGGGAAATCATGAATGCCAGTTTGGACCGTTCTGTAGGAAAGGCTGATGGCAAATGTTCATAATGCATTTCACAGTCAACGATGAAAGGTCGACATTCTCCAGACTCACCGGAAAACTTTTCAGGTGGGGAGAGGCGAGGAGCAGTGGCATGGAAAACCAGGACTGATGATATGAACCCAAATGCACAACTCAGACACAAAGTACAAATAAAAAATCTTTAATGACAAAGTAGCAAGAGAAAATCACTCTACTGAGGAAAAATCACAAAATAAGGAATTATTCACTGGGAGGAGAAACACGAACCAAAAACACTCAAACGAAGAAAGCGACTCAGGCTATGACAAAGGCAAACAAAGTATCAAAATAACTAAAACAAGGCAATAGCGACTGCTAGACAAAGTATCAAAGTAACTAAAGGCAAGATGATGGCAAAGGCTAGACAAAGTAACAAAGAAATACAAAACCTGACAAGACAAGAGGCATGGCATGGGACCGGCATGGTTCTCTGACTCAATGAGACTAGACGAACTGGCAGAGGACAAAGGGAGACAAATATACTATATATATACGCACGCACACACAAGGTAATGGGAAACAGGTGGAGATAATCAGGGCAGGGCAGACAATCAGAGATACACGAGGGAAGGGCAGGTTACCTGAAACAAGAGGAGAGAGGGATGTCAAAATAAAAGCCACGAGACAACATAGACAAGACAAAAACTAAACATAACTTAACATAATTTTCTGGTCATGACACTAGGTTGGGCCAGAGGCTAGATTTGAAGATGTTGATGTTCTCTGCTTCAGGTGTTTATTAGCTGTCTGTGAAAACAAGACCAAAAACAACTGACAGCATCCATGAGAACCACCTTATGACCACATTATCATGTGACCGACATTGTGTGTATAATAAAGTTATTGAGACTGAATTACCAAGGTCAAGAATTAACTTGCACATTTGTCAGGAACTTGTAAAAGTTCATATTCTGGCTCTATTTGCTGGTGTTCTGTGGATGGCCTTCAGCTATCTTTGTCCAAAATTGGTTACCCAGTGTGTGTAGTGTAACATACATCTATCAGCAGGAGTGGATGTGCATCTATTTGCTGACTTAACCATGGGGAAACATTCTGGTCCAGTGAAAAAAGCCTTTCCATGAAAATCATAACCAGATGCTGCAGCTTTTTTCAATTTGTTTTGAAGACTTTCCCCTGGCTTTACTTCTCTGTTACAGCAGCCCCTGTTCTTGCTGGGACCTTTTGATATAGGAGAATGACAGGATGGAGCTAGGTGAATTTCCGATTGAAGTTTATGGCAGTCACTATTTATCCTGTCTGTAAGTGAAGTGGATTGGAAATGCCTACTTTGTGGCAGCTTTATGTCTTCCAACTTCACTTTGGCAAAGCTTCATGTGAGTGTCTCTCAAATTCTGCATTGTCATGATGTGTTCTCTTCAGCAAGGATTTCTCTCAGAGAAGTGTGATTCTACATGCTTACAGCAGATGTTGCTCAATTTATTTTTCTGTTCATCGAAACCACTACAGAAAACCTGTGCATACTTGAGAAGTTAAACATGAAGATGAGTGTGAGAATTTGGCCAAAGAGGTTAATTTTAATCAACTGTTTTAATATTCTCAGGCAAGGAGTCAACCATCTTGGTTACAGAGTTGCAAACCATCACTGACTGTGTGACAGCCTTCAACAAGCCTAATGAAGGGTTTGGATGGTGGGTGTTATCCAGGGGCACTATTACATCAGCTGTACATCAGCTTCCCAAGACTGGTACCACAATGGGTGACTACAACTCGCTGATCAGAACAGAACAAAACAGAACAGAACAGAACGGAACAGAACAGAACAGAACAGGGTGTTAAGGGCATTGTGGAAGTAAATTTAAATAAATAGAAGTAGCACAAGCATGTCCGTTCAACAGATTTACACCTTAAATAGTCATGACTACTGTTCCACCAGAACATGTGTAGAACAAAAGTGAAAGTGAGTTTATACTAAGGTATGAGCAGATGAAACACCTACTGGCCTATGCTCCTAAATGGTTTATGATTTGAAGTAAACTCACTCACAGTTGTGTGGTTTCACAACACAACTCATGTGTCAGGATGAGAAGATGACAACTTACAGGGTAATGTGACCCTTTCAGAGTGGTCAATGACTTTCATGTTCACTAGGGGGTGCTCTTAATTCAGGAAACCACACAACTGACCAGGTCAGTGCAAGTTAGATCACTGCTTCATTAAAAAGAAAAAAATTCACAAAAATCTCACAGGGTTTTTTGGCGTACAGTATCAGTCCAAAAGGGAATTTAAAGTATTTTTTTTCAGTCACCCTTGCCTTCTTGGTAAATGGACCGACTGGTCCAACAGACATTTTGACTTGTCAAAATATGAGAATCACTCTCTAGTAACATTAATGATGGCTCTGTTCTATTCAAATGTCCCGATAAACCATGACAGTGTAACAGTGAATCAGCATGAACAATACCAAGAGCCTTAAACTGAGGCAGGTAAATAGAATTTACCAATCATTCATTTGATTAACAACTGTTTTTGCTTTTTTACTGTATTTACCATTTCTGATTGCAGCATATCATAATGTCCATGTGAAACAAGAAGCGAAAAAAAAAAAAAAAGATTGAAAGAGCCTCAAACAAAACAGGAGAAATCTCAACAAAGGGGCAAAAAAGGAGTAATCCCTCCTCTTTTGCTTTTCCTGAGATTTCTCCCTTGTCCATGAATATTCAAGTTTTTCCCCCATGGGCCTGTACTTCCATCAGAGAAGGAAAGGATCTGATGAGTCTCCTGCTACTGTCCCTCACAATTATGTTGATATTGGATCATTCTGCTCCCCAAGAATTACATCCATTGCTAGGGTCCAGCCCTGGTGTGTTTTCCAAAGCTTGTTGGCTGACACTGATGGTGGTGGGTCAGAGGGTGACCAGCCAGTGAATTGGCTTTTGCAAAGCATAATCTGATCACTGTGAAAGGATATCAGTTTCACATCTTGGATGTTGTACAGCAAATAATAAAAAAGAAGCTTTTTAAAACAGCCCTGTCATCTAGAAGTTCTCATCTGGTTTGTCTGGTCTGGACCTGTCAACTTGGTTCTTTAGGAAGCCAGTAAAATTCCACTAAAGACGTTAATTAGACGGTGGTTAACTTTTTGTGACACCCAAGCTTTAGACAAGGCTTCATATCCTACATCTCCTTTGCTGTCCTCTCAGCCATACAATTGTTCTGGGAGGCTCGGGGAGACTGTAGCAAACAACAACGTATCGGTCAGGATAATTTGTGTGTGTGTGTGTGTGTGTGTGTGTGTGTGCGTGTGTGCGTGTGTGCGTGTGTGTGTGTGTGTGTGTGTGTGTGTGCACGCACGTGTGTCTGTCTGACTGTATGAAACTCCAAAGCCTTGGAAATCTCAAACAAGAGGTCACTTTAGCTGATTAGAGTGAGGCTTAGTTAACTCCCCTCCTGTACTACACGTGGTTTACGGGGGGGCAGAGAGGAACGAAGTGAATGGCTGAGTGAGAAGGAATGAGTCAAGGTTTAACTATACCTGACAGCTAGTCCAAATTTGATTTTGTAGATACTGAAGAAAACTTCCTTACAGTATCATGTATATGTCCAAGCTGCAGAATCCAGGATACCACAAATTAGTGTACTCCTGAACCTGAATGCAGTCCATACATTTTCAAACAACACTTATGAAGAAAAATGTATAAATATAACAAAAGCATCTTCTAAAGAACAATATACAAAGCTTGTTTGACAAACCATTATGTTTAGGACCTTATTAGCATTTGGGGAGAGCAATTCATTCAGAGGAGAATGGAGTCAGTGGTTACAAACCAAAAGGTCAATTAGAGGATTTCTCAAGAATACAGTTAGCCAAATGGTGCAAAAGCATAGGAGCAAGGAGGCCACTGATCATCTTGTGCTGTTCCCATCAGGGACCTTGGTTTTTTGGCTTATATAATGTATTTCATGTAAATGTGAAAGCACTTTTATATGGATATATTATATTTGAAAAACATAATTTTTGAATTTGCCAACCTGAGTGTTTAAAGTTCTTAACTTGAATTAAATATCTTTGGCTTTTTGACAAGCATGTAACTTTTGTTTGTTTGTTTGTTTGTTTTCTGTACATATATGTCCGTTCTTTTGATTTTGATCAGCTTTTTTCACACCATTTACATTTATCATTGCACTATGGACATTGCACTCTGTTTTTAATTTTCCTTTAATTGTATTTTATTTTTATTTTTATATTCTCTTCTAATCTCTTTCTTTCTTTCTTTCTTTGAAATGTATGATTTTAATGTATTTTTATGCTTCTGTAAAGCACTTTGAATTGCCTGGTGTATGAATTGTGCTATACAAATAAATTTACCTTGCCTTTGCCTATAAGCATATCAAAAAAAATAAAATGACATTAGAGGCACACTGAGGACCTTCCATCAAAGTTGTTAGTTTGGTGACGTACAACTAATGATTGACCAAACAGTAACATCTGCTCATAATCACAGCACCATGTTGTGCTCAGAGTTATATACACACAGGCAAGTGTGGACATTTTTATGGTGTGGATGTAAGACAAAGCTAAAGATTTACTGAACTTGTGGGAAAAGGAGACAATAGAGAGGGTGGAGAGAGTACATCAATGAATGAAATGAGAGAGGATGAAAAAACTGGAGAAAGAGGGCCTCTGCCTTCACAAATCTCATGCAATGTCTAACATACCTCACCATCAGTGTGCCATGTGTGCCTCCCTGCCTACACATCACTGTTGCACAAAGAGACATCAAAGACCCTGCACACACCCTGCACTCTCCATGTGTATGTGAGCTCATGACAAGCCTCCTCCTTCATGTCTGCAGGGCTCCCAGACAGCTGTGGAGGAAAACCACCGTGGAACAACTGTTGCTGCTGGGGCCCCACCTCACTGCAGCCTCCTCATTGAAAGGTCAATGGACGCGGTTGGGCAATGGGGACTTAAAGGATGTGTCATTTACTGCGTCAACAAGAAACCAACAGCACAGAGACTTACATTTAAAGCTCCACTGGGGAATGTGTCCAGGTACAAATCTGGCTGTTTCCATGATAGGAAGTAGGGCTGTGACTGAGAGGAGACTTACACTAATGAGGTACCTTTAATTCTCAGAGTTTGTCTAAAATACAGGTTAGCACATCTGGACAGTTTTCAGAAAACTCAGTAATGATGAAAAGTCAGAGGATGAAGTTATTACAATTCTATTATCCTGACAGGTGATTTACAGTGGCTTCTTAAGTTTAAATTATGACTGTTGTCTGTCAGAGGCAACGGCTGATTTTGACATTGTAAGAGTGCTGCAAAGCCTCTTAGGGAGGAGGTTTGAGTGGATGGATGTGCATACAATGAATATGACATGGGAGACAACTTAGAAAACTAAGAAGCATTCATTCTGGTCAGGCGTTTGTCCAAAGGACAGAGTAGGGTGTAGGATTTGACCATGGCATGGAGATAGGCTCGCAAGTGGGCTCACGTTGATTCCAGTTGCAACAGGAAGTCATTGCTGTAAACTGAGATGTTTGGGATTTTTTTTTTTTTTAATTTCTGTGCAGTACCATTACCAATGGTTGTTCCATTAATCAGCAAATCAAATTATTTTTAATAGATGTCCAATTCTATCTTAGTACATTTGCAATCATAAGAATTTGTATTCTTAATGGGTTGCCTAAAGACAAAACTCTTATTCTAGTCTACCTGTCATCCAGTGTTGTCCTCTGTATTAACTCAGACATTCAATTGTAATAATTCCTGACTTTATTTTTATTGTGAATTTAAGGAGACTGTTTTCCTTACATGGAACAGGACTGTGATTTTCACATTTCTTGTCCCATTCAATAATTTCAAAGAAATGATCTCTGCTGTTGCTGTTTTTGGGCATGTCTGTATACTTATTCTCAGAGAAGTGATTTGCAGCAAGCAAAGTACTAATTAAAAACAGCATCACAGAAAATGAAATTGCATGCAGTTGCACAGATAAGAACTATGATCAAACAGTGACTAACAAGGTGCTCTCAGCTAAAAGTAATGTTGCCTTTGATGCCACAGCTGCCCGATGTCTCAACTCCAGCCCCACCACCAACCTTATCCTCGATCCCAATGTCAAATTCCCATCTGGAAATCGAGGGGGTGGGGGGTGGGGGGGTGTAGAAGGGAAGAACCACCCTGGTTCTGCATGTATGCTGGATGATGACTTGGATTTTAACAGCAAAACATTTCCCTACCTTATGCCATTCTTTTCACAAGTAAAGATTTTATCATTAAGTGTATGAAACTGACTAGCATTTTGATTTATTTTTAACTCCATCCCCTGGCTTTAGTTGTTGGCCTGCTTTTATTACAGCCACACCAAGCTGTGACTTTGCCACCAGACTGCCATCTGACAGGCATGGGCTGATGTTTTGTCTGAGAACATCTGTACAACAGGCTGCCTCCCATAAGGGCTCCCCTGACTGAGACAGACATGATGACAAATCACACCACAAGCTATAAACTCTGCTGGAGAAGGCAGAGTGAAATATGATGATGAAACATTCAGGTATGACAATTACAGAATTACCAGAGCGTAAAAGCTGATAATTATGCCATTAAATGGCTTTCAGTAGTTTAATTCTTTCTTCTTATGCTTTGGGATAATTTGATGTGACAAACAGAGGGTTGTCAGAATGAACAAGAAAAACTGCCAGTGCTAAGTGGTAGAGACAATGTTGAATACTGTGAAATAAAAACAAAAAAAAGTTACTGCTGATGACCTTAAAGGCTGCAAAAACCTTTAAAATCCACATTACAAAAATAGCTATAGCAATAATAAGAATAAAAATGTAAATTTTGTGGCACCAGAAGAAAGGACAGGGGTCTTGGAAACAAAAGGATTCTTCCACTGACCATAAGTAAGTATAAGCTCAGTAAATGTTATTGCAAACTGACTATTAGGTTATGAAATATATTGTGTGCAAAGTTGACAGCATGGCCTGAAGGTGGTGGCTAGAGATCATGAAGTGCTGATAATGTGAAGGGTTCATCCTCTGTGACGCAATAATGTTCTCCATAAATCAGTCCATTAGATTTTTCCTATGTGTCTGTATGGACCACAGGCACACATGATATGAGAATGAACTTGAAAGTGAGTGAACTTCTCATCTCTGTTAGTATTGACTTATGTTTTCCTGAAATGTCCTCTCACTTGATGCAAGGAATGTACAAGATTAAATAATGTGGTTAGTCATGAATGTAGAATGTATCATTATTGGCCGAAGACAAATGACCAATTGTTTGGCAAGAACTAAGAATTTTCTAGAGAAGATCTTGAGCTTCCTGGTTAAGTTTTGTCTCCCAATTTAGGAGGTCAGCTGATCAACCGTACTTTTTCATAACGCTTTAAAATTATGAATTTGGCTGCTCAAATTTTTAAAGAAAATTCCTTGGATTTGAGGAGTGTTGACCCTGACCCCTGTGGTTGGTAATATCACAGAAGACCAAGATTCATGCAATGCTCATACTTGACCAATTCTGATTCCAAAATAAAGTGAAACGATGGCAACCCTGTTCATGTGACTGGATGGTTGAAGGAGGATTGGGTGATGTTAGCTAACATTGGGCCCAAGAACAGTCTGGACTGGTGCTCGTGTCCACGTGTATGTTGGTGTGTGCATGTATGGATTTGCTCATGTGTGTGTCTGTTTGTATATGTCTGTGTAGCTATGTGTGTATGTCTGTGTGTGTGCATATGTGTGTTTCCTTATGTATGACACACCCTTGTACACTGACACACCACCATTGTGTGTGACAGTGAGTGCAGGTTGATGCCTGCTGCGGTCCAGCTGCAGCTGGCTTCCTGCCCCACACAGCTGAGCTCCCTCCACACTCCCCCACTGCCACTTCCTCCCCCTTGTGGCTTCCACTGGTTTCAGCAGCACTAAAGCTCCAGCTTGATTCATCATGACTGTCTGTGCTGAACGTTAGACTGTCTGTAAGCTGTAATTACTGATGATACTACTTTTACTGAACATCAAATTACATTGTAACACCCCCACCACCAGCACACGCAAACACACAAGTTTTTATGATTTTAACACATTATTAATAGCTGCATTGCATTGCTGGAGCAGAACCATTTTGTTATCAGATCCACCTTTGCTTTTCTGATGACATGACAAGACAAGATGTCTGCTGTAAAAAAGTTAATTATTCATATGGGAATTAAAATAAAAACAAGAGTGCTGTGACGTTTACAAGGCTTCAAGAATCAGGTCAGCAAGATTTCTTCAGACAGCAAAGTGACATGAAGTAGAAGGTGGACAGATTTTTGATGGGGAAGGAAATAAAAACTTGCTGACAAAGCAAATATCTTAGTCAAATCCAAAATATGTAGAGAAAGGCTATATTGCTCTCAAGTTGACTGTCAAAGAAAGAGTACACCTTTGCAGTTTTTTTTTTTTTCATTTGCACAATAAAAATGAGAAAAATGTAAAAAGAAACATGCAGTTCTCATCCTCTGTATTTTTCTTTTTTGATTAAATATAACTTGGTTGTGGCATGCATATAGACTGACTTGGCCACTTATTGTCTGCAAGTGATTGGAGAGACCTGGATGTGGGTGGCTCAAACCTGGTCTATGGCTGTCTGTGTTGGAAACTGAGACTTGGGGCTTTTTGACATGGTCTGTTATGCACATGCACACAGTTTTCTAATTTATTTGCCAAATCATACTTATATATATAGGTGTTCACTTCTTCACCTGAGAAACATAATCTGATGTTGAAATAATTCCAGTCATATTCATATCAAGCTAAAATCAGACTTCACAGTTTTTTTTGTCGTTCAGAATGGTCACCATGTCAAATCTTGTGACCACAGTGCAATTAACCTGTGCCGTGTCTTGACCAGGTGACTGGCAAGATTACACGTGTGACAACAACCAGTCACAGCACATCCTATTTCATGATCGCCACTCGCCTGGCTGGTGAAGTGCTTTTCCTTTTTCTCACCAACATTTGTCTTTTTTTAATTCACTCATGGTACTTCCTCAAAGAAACGTCAAATATGCAGGGCTACTGTTTCCTCCTCTTCGCCATGGTTATCCGACTGCGTTCTGGAGAAAGCAATGCTCAGGAATATGTCATGAGAGATGTCACACTAAATATGTGAAGACAAAAAAATTATGACATACTAGTCTTTTCGTTGGGGTGTCGTGGGCTGCACGACAGGTCGTTTAGCATGCCACACTACATGCATATATGCCCAATTGTCATTCACATTTGGTAATTCGTCTGCCACAACAAAAATATCTCAAAATCTCAAAAACAGCACTACTGGTGTGGCAACACTGATAGATGCCTGTCCTCCATTATACTTTTTATCAATCAGACAAAATAGGAAAAGAGGAGGCATTGCTTCCATTTTGCCAATGCTGTTTATGCAGGAATTCTCACAGCTGATCACACTTGGTATCACTAGATATGATGTTAGGATCCGCTGGATCTGTCTGCTCCTTGTGTTCTCGGTTTCCCTTTTCCCAGGTGTTATGTGTTGGTCTGTCTGTTCCCCTGTCTGTCTCAGCTGAGTGTTTCTCTGCACACAGCTGGCTCCGCCTCTCCGGCAGCGCACCTGGAGCACATGAGCCTGATTAGGGCTCAGGATTTAAGGAAGACACTGAGGCTACGTTTACACTTAGGGAAAACACATATGTTTTCATATGGTTTGGCCTCTCGTTTACACGCAAACAGAGTTTTTTTCACAGAAAACGATCATTTTTAAAAACTCTGGCCAAAGTGGAGATTTCGCTGGTTATGTATTGGCGTGTAAACTGGGTTAAATGGCATTTTAGGTTCCGAAACGTCACAACATGCGACTGAAAATACTTAACATGTCATGTGAATGACCTATGTTTACACTCACGCCCATAGGTTTGGCATAGTTATGATGGCGCTCGATGGCGTATTTATCCGGGTTCATGTAAATGACAACATTTTTGAAAGTGATGTTGTGTGCACAATGTTATTTTTGAAAACAGAGGGGCCAAAATATCTGTTTTCCAAAATATCCTGCTACGTGTAAACATAGGGATAGTCTGTGTGATTATGATTTGGTTTTTCTTTCTGTGTGGTTGTTTGCATTTTTGTAACCTTCTCTCCATGTCTGCAGTGGAGGTGTGGCCTGGTGGTGCGGCAAGCAGACACACCTGAGGCTAATCTCCTCATGTTTTAAGCACCGTGGCAGTGTCGGCACACTGCCAGATTATCAAAGCTTTCTTGCTAAGACTTTCCAGCCATTCTTGTGACCATAGCTTCCCTGTGCTCTCTCATTGTCTTAGTCGCCTGTGTGCAGATCTTGTCCTAGACTTTGTTTGTGATAGTTCTGAGTCTTTTGTTTGGTTTCATTATAGTCAAGGGTTTTTCTCTTCCTACCCACTTGCCACGGTGTAGCGAATGTTTTGTTTTCTTGGGCTGATCTTGTGTTCACCGTTATTCAGGGGTTTTGTAGTGTTTTGGTTTTCTTTGTTAGTGTTAGTAAACCGTTTGTTGAACGGCTCCCTTGGTTCTCGCGCTGTTTGTCTGCCTCTTGGATCCTGCTACAAATTTATTGATTTACCTGAATTATTACAGCTCGGTGGCTTTTTCTGTTGCCTCACCTGTGCTTTTGTTTTTCACAGTGCCTAACAACTGTAGCAGAACTAGCCCCTAACTGACCTTCTCTTCCCTCTTCGGCCTTTCTCAGGAGAGGTGGAGGTAGTAAACAGCTTAACTTTAAGAGTTATTGACTATCTGGAATGTTCACAGGGAATGGGATTTCAGAAAGAGACAGGATGTCTGGCTAAGAGACATCTTCCCCCATGCTCTTTCACAAAAACAGGAACACAGACATCTTCACATCAAAAGATCACCTTTCTCAGTCTATCAAGGAGGTGCTAATTCTTTCTTGATAGCCCATGGGAGATGCGGACAATAAAGCTGTCTGGGTAAACAAATGCCAGACCTCAGAGGAATCCACAAACCCAATTAATGCTGATGGGTTGTAAATTAGACACTCCTGAAACAAACTGTTTTGCAGATCTGTATGTCTTGTTCTCCAGTACACCAGAATAACCTATTCTCTATGTTTAATCTCACTTTGGATTTTCTTACAGTGTCAAGCCAGCAATCTGTGTGATATCAATGTTTTTTCGGTGTTTGTAGCTTGTAGGATGACAAAGCTGTGACTTCAACTTTCTTGCCAAAGTTTACCCAAAGTTTCACCATGGAACCATACTGCCATCTAGGGGTTATAGCGGTTCGGTTGAATGTGCTTACTAAGACATTTATTGATAAGTAGTTATAATCGTTCAGGCAAATGTAAGTTGCCTCTCTCCTTGTTTCTTGCTATGTTAATGGTAATTATCTTAAAACATATCTTGAGTCACCATATATGTTAGAATAAGCCTTAGTAATTATCACTTTTATCATCATTAAATGTTGTCATCTACTTGCAAAATTATCTAACGCATGTCGTGAACAATGTTGGAATGCCTTTGAAAATTGTTCATTCGAGCTGTGTGTGATTGACCATAGTGAGAAGCAGATGAGCCCTTGTACGAACCATTTATTGATTCTCGCTCCATAAAGTGGAATCATATTGTGCGCCCGCAAACCATCCCACGTGAGTTACGGCCTCTCGATTAGACACACCTTGGAGCGAGATTTAAATGCCTGCAAAGCGCAGCAGTTTAGTCTTGTTTTCGTCTTCATCGCTAATAGTTGTTTTTCTGCTGAGTTTCATCCAGCCTTTTTGTCTTTAGTCTTGTTCCGTTGTTTGCTCAGTCTTTTGTGTAGTTCATAGCTACTTTAAGCCACACGACTTGTTTTTTTCTTTTTGTAGAATTCTAAGTAAGTAATAATAATTTTGTTGACACTTTTCGACCAACCATCGAAGAGACTATCAATTTTATTATTATCCGTCTAAATCGTGCTTCACGGACACAACCAAATCGAAAACCTGCAGCCAGACTTGCACCCCTTAAATCAGGGGAACAACCATCTCGAGCCGTTCCTCGCCTGCCACCGACACCGGAGAGGTCCAGTCCCTGAAACATCACCGTCCAACACCCGCTCTCAACCTTGGTGTGCCTGGGTCTTCCACCAGACCGCCGAGCAGATCGAGCCACGGACGACCACTGGAAGCATCTCCGGGCCAGTTCGGAGCAGGCCTCGATAGGAACGCTGCTGACCAAGTAGGCATGATAAGCGGTTTTGAATGAGAGTTGGTCCGTGAGGTTATGACCCTCTAAATTTGCGTAAATTCTATCAACCATTCGTTCTGTAAATTAACTTTACCTGTGCGTCCCCAGTTTTTCTTTTAACTACTTCTCACTATCGCTAAAGTCATTTTACCATTGTTTGCCATAAGCTCTTTTTCTGCAGTTACCGTACCGTACCGTACCGTACCGTCTTCTCCCGCTTCATCCGGGGCCGGGTCGCGGGGGGAGCAGCCTGAGCAGGGACGCCCAAACTTCCCTCTCCCTGGACACTTCCCCCAGCTCTTCCGGGGGGATCCCGAGGCGTTCCCAGGCCAGCCGCGGGACATAGTCGCGCCAGCGTGTCCTGGGTCTTCCCCGGGGCCTCCTCCCAGTGGGACATGCCTGGAACACCTCCCTTGGGAGGCGTCCAGGGGGCATCCTATATAGATGCCCGAGCCACCTCAGCTGACTCCTCTCGATGTGGAGGAGCAGCGACTCTACTCTGAGCTCCTCCCGGGTGACAGAGCTCCTCACCCTATCTCTAAGGGAGCGCCCTGCCACCCTGCGGAGGAAACTCATTTCAACCGCTTGTATCCGGGACCTCGTTCTTTCGGTCATGACCCAAAGTTCATGACCATAGGTGAGGGTAGGAACGTAGATTGACCGGTAAATCCTTCTTCACCACGACAGATCGGTACAGCGACCGCATTACTGCTGCCGCTGCACCGATCCGCCAGTCAATCTCACGCTCCATCCTTCCCTCACTCGTGAACAGGATCCCGAGATACTTAAACTCCTCCACCTGAGGCAGGAACTCTCCCCCAACCCGGAGGGAGCAAGCCACCTTTTTCCGGTCGAGAACCATGGCCTCGGACTTGGAGGTGCTGACTCTCATCCCAGCTGCTTCACACTCGGCTGCGAACCGCCCCAGTGCATGCTGAAGGTCCTGGCTCGATGGAGCCAACAAGACAACATCATCCGCGAAAAGCAGAGACGAAATCTGCCAACTCCCGAACCGAACCCCCTCCGGCCCCTGGCTGCGCCTAGAAATTCTGTCCATAAAAATAATGAACAGAACCGGTGACAAAGGGCAGCCCTGCCGGAGTCCAACGTGCACCAGGAACAGGTCCGACTTACTGCCGGCAATGCGGACCAAGCTCCTGCTCCGGTTGTACAGGGACTGTACAGCCCTCAACAGAGAGCCTTCAACCCCATACTCCCGGAGCACCTCCCACATAATGACTCGAGGGACACAGTCGAAAGCCTTCTCCAAGTCCACAAAACACATGTGGACTGGTTGGGCAAACTCCCATGAACCCTCAAGCACCCTGTGGAGGGTATAGAGCTGGTCCAGTGTTCCACGGCCGGGACGAAAACCGCATTGTTCCTCCTGAATCCGAGGTTCGACCATCGGCCGGATTCTCCTCTCCAGTACCCTGGAATAGACTTTCCCAGGGAGGCTGAGGAGTGTGATCCCCCGATAGTTGGAATACACCCTCCGGTCCCCCTTTTTAAAAAGAGGGACCACCACCCCAGTCTGCCAGTCCAGAGGCACTGTCCCCGACTGCCACGCGATGTTGCAGAGGCGTGTCAACCAAGACAGTCCTACAACATCCAGAGACTTAAGGTACTCAGGGCGGATCTCATCCACCCCCGGTGCTCTGCCACCGAGGAGCTTGCAGGTGATGGATGCACTGACCCCCGGGTCCCCAGTCTCTGCTTCCTCTACGGAAGACATGACAGTGGGATTGAGGAGATCCTCGAAGTATTCCTTCCACCGCCCGACAATATCCCCAGTTGAGGTCAACAGCTCCCCGCCCTCACTGTAAACAGTGTTGACAGCAAGCTGCTTCCCCTTCCTGAGGCGCCGAACCGTTTGCCAGAATTTCTTCGAGGCCGACCGGTAGTCCTCCTCCATGGCCTCCCCGAACTCCTCCCAGACCCGAGTTTTTGCTTCTACAACCGCCCGGGCTGCCGCACGCTTGGCCCGCCGGTACCCGTCAGCTGCCTCAGGAGTCCCATGGGCCAACAAGGCCCGATAGGACTTGACAGCACCCCTTACTTCCGGTGTCCACCACCGGGTTCGAGGGTTGCCGCCACGACAGGCACCGGCGACTTTACGGCCGCAGCTACGGGCGGCTGCGTCAACAATGGAGGTGGAGAACATGGTCCATTCGGACTCAATGTCTCCAACCTCCCTCGGAATCTGGTCGAAGCTCTCCCGGAGGCGGGAGTTGAAAGCCTCCCTGACAGCGGGTTCGGCCAGACGTTCCCAGCAGACCCTCACAGTACGTTTGGGTCTGCCAGGCCTGTCCCGCTTCCTCCCCTGCCAGCGGATCCAACTCACCACCAGGTGGTGATCAGTTGACAGCTCAGCCCCTCTCTTTACCCGAGTGTCCAAGACATACCGCCGAAGGTCAGATGATACGACTACAAAGTCGATCATTGACCTCCGGCCTAGGGTGTCCTGGTGCCACGTGCACTGATGGACACCCTTATGCTTGAACATGGTGTTAGTTATGGACAAACTGTGGCTAGCACAGAAGTCCAATAACAGAACACCACTCGGGTTCAGATCGGGGAGGCCGTTCCTCCCAATCACACCCCTCCAGGTATCACTGTCGCTACCCACGTGAGCGTTGAAGTCCCCCAGCAGAACAATGGAGTCCCCGGTTGGAGTACTTTCCAGTACCCCTCCCAGGGACTCCAAGAAGGCCGGGTACTCTACACTGCTGTTCGGCCCGTAAGCCGAAACAACAGTGAGAGACCTATCCCCGACCCGAAGGCACAGGGAAACGACCCTCTCGCTCAGCGGGGAGAACTCCAACACATGGCGGCTGAGCTGGGGGGCTATAAGCAAGCCCACACCAGCTCGCCGCCTCTCACCGCGTGCAACTCCAGAGTAGAAGAGAGTCCAGCCTCTCTCAAGGAGTTGGGTTCCAGAGCCCAGACTGTGCGTAGAGGTGAGCCCGACTATCTCTAGCCGGTACCACTCAACCTCACGCACTAGCTCAGGCTCTTTCCCCCCCAGCGAGGTGACATTCCATGTCCCCATAGCCAGGGTCGTCATCCAGGGTTTGGGTCGTCGGGGCCCCCGCCCACGACTGCCACCCATACGACAAGGCACCGGCCCCTTCTGAACCTTCCTGCGGGTGGTGGGCCTACAGGAAGGCGGGCCCACGTCGCTCGTTCGGGCTGCGCCCGGCCGGGTCCCGTGGGCCCGGCCACCAGGCGCTCGCCTGCGAGCCCCAACCCCAGGCCTGGCTCCAGGGTGGGGCCCCGGTAACGCCGATCCGGGCGACGTACGCGTCCTTGGTTGACCGTCTTTCATAGGGGCTTCTGAACCGCTCTTAGTCTGACCCGTCACCTAGAGCCTGTTTGCCTTGGGAGACCCTACCAGGGGCATCAAGCCCCGGACAACATAGCCTCTAGGATCATTCGGGTGCTCAAACTCCTCCACCATGATAAGGTGGCGGTTCAAGGAGGAGTTTTTCTGCAGTTACTTGTGTTATTTCAGATCATCTATATTCTCTGTCGTACTATTCATGATACGTTGCTCATTATTCATAATTGTGTTTAATAAATAAGTTCTTTTTATATTCAAATCATAGTCAAACGGTGTCCTTTTGAGCTGAATATAAACGATCACTATATCGGGAGCTTACTATTCAGATTATCAGACTGGTTTCCTATTGGTTCATTCGTTACCATGACATCAGCATTACAGGAGTCCATCTCCATACAGTCCTTCTTAGCTGAGGAAGGTGGTGCCCCGATATTTTATTAACGAATGCAATACCAACATTAAATTAAATCCCCTACACAACTGTGTTCAGCCTCAACCTCCCACATAGGGAATTGTTTGTTCCACTCGTTGAGTGCACTTTTGGTGTATTGTTTCCACTCTTTATGAGCGCACTTTGTGTTGAATTCCTTCTTTTTTTCTTTTTTACTCTTGTCTCCTGGTCTGTGCATTGAGTCCAGTAACTTATAAATTCAGGCCAAGCCTAACATATGACAGATTAATGGAATGGAGACCTGAACATTCATAAAATAGAAACAACATGTAAGTAAAGCTACGACATCATGTTTCAGAATTAGAATTACCTGTATCTGACCATCACTGTGTGTTTTGTAATGCAAAAACTAATCTTAATAGAGACTAAAAGGGATTTTTTTTTTGGTTCAGAAGAGATTGTGTGATGGGTGGCACAGTGGCACAGCAGGTAGTGCGCGTCTCTCACAGCAAGGGTCAGGCTTTCTGTGTGAAGTTTGCATGTTCTTCCCGTGCATGCGTGGGTTCTCTCCGGGCACTCCGGCTTCCTCCCACAGACCAAAAACATGCTCATTAGGTTAATTGGTGACTTAAAAATTGTTCCCAGGTGTGAGTGTGAGCGTGAGCGTGAATGGTTGTATGTATGTCGCCCTGCAGTCAGCTGGCGACTGGCTCAGGCTGTACCCTGCCCCTCGCCCGTTGACAGCTGGGATAGTGGCAGGTGAAGGTGGCAGGTCTCTGTGCAATAGTTGAAGCCCGTGGTGTAGAGGGTGAAGAGGAAGGGAGAGAGAACAGTCCCCTGCGGGGCCCCAGTGTTGCTGACCACTCTGTCTTACACACAGTGTTGCAGGCGCATATACTGTGGTCTGCCTGTCAGGTAGTCCACAATCCAGGACACTAGGGGGGCGTCCACCTGCATCGCTGTCAGCTTGTCACCCAGTAGAGCTGGACGAATGGTGTTATATGCACTGGAGAAGTCAAAAAACATAACCCTCACAGTGCCTGCTGGCTTATCCAGGTGGGCGTAGACACGGTTGAGCAGGTAGATGATGGCATCCTCAACTCCAAGTCGGGGCTGGTAGGTGAACTGAAGTGGGTCCAAGAGTGGCTTGACCAAGGGCCGGAGCTGCTCCAGGACGAGTCTCTCCAGGGTCTTCATGATGTGGGAGGTCAGTGCCACAGGTCTGTAGTCCTTTGAGGCCCTGGGCCATGATGTCTTTGGCACAGGAACGAGGCACACAGTATGGGAACTCTCTGGAGACTTAGGCTCAAGTTGAAGACATGGTGAAGAGCTCCACACAGCTGGGGGGCACAGGCTTTGAGCACCCTGGGGCTGACGCCATCAGGGCCTGGAGCCTCGTTAGAGTGGGGTCTCATCAGCTGTCTTCTCACTTGGTCAGCAGTGAAGCACACTGTGGAGGTGACATGTGGGGGAGGGGTGGTGTAGTCCTCAGGTTGAGGAGTGAAGTTAGTCTGGGAGTCAGTGGAGGTGTGAAGAGGGCTCGCACAGGAGGATGGGGGGGGTGTGAGAAGGAGGAGAAGGAGAAGGAGGGGGAGAGGAGAAGGAGGGGGGAGGTGTGGAGTAGTTGTTGATGGTAGTCCAGGACAGACAGCAGAGGAGTCAGAGGGGGGATGAGTAAGGCCTGAAGTGTCAAATCTATTAAAGAACAGATTAAGTTCATTGGCCCTGTCAACGCTGCCTTCAACTCCTCCGCTGTTCGTCCTGAAGCCAGTGATGGTCCCCATACCACTCCAGACCTCTCTCAAGTTGTTCTACTGGAGATTCCACTCCAGCATCCTCCTGTATTTCTCCTTAGCCTCCTTGATTTTCACCTTCAGTTCCCTCTGTATCGTTCTCACCTCCTCCCTGTTGCCAGCTCTGAAAGCCCTCTTCCTCTCATTGAGGATAACTTTGATGTCCTCTGTCACCCACGGCTTGTTATTTAGATAACAATGGACAGTCCTGGCTGGGACAGAAGAGTCCACACACAAGGTGATATAGTCCGTGGTGCACTCTGTGAGCCCATCAATGTCCTCCCCATGCGGCTCACAGAGTGCCTGCCAGTCTGTCACCTCAAAACAGCCCTGCAGCGTCTTGTATGTCTCCTCTGACCATCTCCTCACTGTCCTTGTGGTCGTGGGCTGACTCTTCACCAGAGGCACATAACAGGGAGTGAGGTGCACAAGGTTGTGATCTGACTTGCCCAGAGGGGGGAGGGGGGAGCAGCTATAAGCATCCTTGACGTTAGCATACAGCAAGTCCAGGGTTCTCTCCTCTCTTGTGGGACAGCTCACATACTGCGTGAAGTTGGGCAGTGTTGTTGCCATGGTGACATGGTTGAAGTCACCCGAGATAGTGATGAATGGACTCGGGTGTTGAGTTTGCAGACGGGCCACGGCAGAGTGAAGGACGTCACATGCCGACGTCGGGATGGCAGAGGGGGGGATGTAAATAGCAAGGACTATGGCATGTGAAAACTCCCTGGGCAAATCATATGGTCTAAGCCCAACAGCCAACAGTTCAATGTCCAGGCAACAAATACGTTCCTTGATGGTAATGTGACCAGGATTACACCATCGGTTATTGACTAGAATGGCGAGCCCCCCTCCTTTACGCTTACCGCTCTGGGTGCAATCCCAGTTGGCCCGATGGAGATGTTGTCGTCGGGTATGTCCTGATGCAACCATGTCGCCGAAAAACACATCAGACTTCACTCCCGGTACTCCCTCTGACTCCTGGCAAGTGCTGCTAGCTCGTCCTCCTTATTTGCCAGCGACCTCACGTTGCCCATGATGAGAGGGGGGAGACACGGCTTACATCTCCTCTTCTCAATAAGCCTCTGTTGTCTCCACCCATCTCTTTTCCTCCGCTGTTTCTGTCCTCCCCTGCATCCTCTGTATGTTTTTCTCCAGATTTCAGCGGGAATCTCTGATGTTCTGGCTGACAAGCCGGCCGGCCTCAGTGCGATCAGCTGATCTCTGGAGTAAACAATGCGCTGCACATCGGTACTGTGTCCCAGTGAGAGTAGTAATTCCAGAGTGAAAAAACAAACCAGAACTCTCTCGGCCAGCATATTTGGAGAGGGCACAGATTCAAAATGACGGTCATAAAATTGCAGGTAAAATAATAAAGAATAGAGCAAAAGAATTAGTAAAACTAAGAAAAGAAACAAGAGCGACTACGACAGGCTGCATGCACGGTCGGCGCATGTGCACAAGGCTACGAGAAGATATTTTTTTACGATATTATATTACTTGAGAAAAAAAGGCCTTTATTAATAAATTAGTGTATACAACATTTTATTCATATGAAATGTGTTTTCAACATAAGGTGCTTCTGCATCATAAGTAGCCAGTCATGACCAAAGCAAAAATGTGCAAAAAATTGGCATGAATTAGCAGTCCTTTTATAAAATTATTAAAAGAGTTGTTCTATCTGGTGACCACATTCATAATCAATTTATGCACTGGCAGGTTTAACAGGCTCTGTTTGGTGGTCAGCACAGCTGCAGTCGTGGAACTGTGGTGAAAAAATTCACTCATTCGAACAAGCAGACGGCTAGCGTGGCCTTCATTCAAACCAATTTGTGAAGCAAAGGTTTGAAGTGTGTACAATACACTTTATGTTTGGGGACACTGGCCTCTCTCACCACTACATCCTTATTTTGTGCATTGTCTATAATGATAGCAATACTGTGATGATTATTGTTTTTCTTCATGTTGAGCTCCCACTCCAAGACAGCAGATTTCAAAACCTTAGACAGAAGAGGCGGCATCTGTTGGACAAAACTTTTAATTTCCCATTCACTGGACATAGCATGAACTGTGACTCTGATATAGCTCTGAGTAGCTTGTGAATTCCACCCAGTCATGGTTATACAGATGCACTCTGCCTCTTTGAGGTTTATGCGTCACTTTGCATGTTCATTTGTAATTTTCTCGTTGGGTATATTCTTAGCAGCGCTTGGCTTGCATGCAAAAGATTACGGGAGTTTGTCTTCATGACGGCTATGATTATGCTCTCTGCTATTCGAACAAAAACAATACAATTTTTGACAAGGAGAGGTGTGGAGTTTGCATGTTCTCCCTGTGTTCACCTGGGGTATCCTCCTTAAAAAAAAAAAAAACCCACTAAAAACATGCAAGAAGATCACCACCTGACCAATGGTGACAAAAGGAACTGGGTCCCCGGGCACCGCTGTCAGCTGGCAGCCTACCGCTCCTGGTCTGCCGCGGAGGAAGGACTTGCTGGGATGAGTTAAAAGCAGAGAAAAGAATTTCACATAAGCATGGCGTGTGCAGTTTCCCCCCCCTAACTCTACATGTTGTGTTGTCTGTGACTAATAAAGGGATGTCTTAATAAATAACCATGTAATGTCACAGTAGACAGTGTCACAGTCTCACGACAGCATTGAGCCTTATTTCATGTTGTTTCTGTTATGTAGAGGGACCATGCTAAGATAAGATAAGATAAGATAAGATAAGATAAGATAAGATAAGATAAGAAAAGATAGACTTTATTTATCCTACAATGGGGGAAATTCACGTTACAGCAGCAACAAGACAGAGTGCAAGAAGTCAGAGGACAAGAAGACAAAAATAAAAAAATAAAAAGAATAAAAAATATTGCACAAATGTTATATACCTTATGGTAATTTACAATATATACAATACGTACACATTATTTTAAAAATGACGATTGCACATGAAAACAGAGGTTACCAGTACAACTTGCATTTGAGTGGATGTTTATTGTGCACTGTTATACAGTCTGATGGCTGTGGGCAGGAATGATCTGCGGTAGTGCTCCTTCCTGCACTGGGGATGTAAAAGTCTTGTGCTGAAGGAGCTGCTCAGGGTCCTCACAGTGTGGTGCAGGGGTTGGGAGATGTTGTCCATGATGGATGTCAGCTTGGCTAACATCCTTTTGTCTGCCACCTCCTCGATGGTGTCCAGTGGGCAGCCCAGGACAGAGCTGGCTCTCTTACCCAGTTTGTTCAGTCTCTTCCTGTCTCTGTCCGTGCTGCCCCCTCCCCAGCACACTATGGCATAAAACACTGCAGACGCCACCACAGTGTCATAGAAAGTCCGTAGTAGAGCCCTGCACACACTAAAGGACCTCAGTCTCCTCAGCAGGTGTAGGCGACTCTGGCCCTTACTGTACAGGGCATTAGTATTGTCTGTCCAGTCCAGTTTATTGTTGAGGTGAACACCCAGGTACTTAAATGAGTCCACCATGTCAATGTCTGAGCCCTGCATGTTCACCGGTGTGTGAGGGGAAGGTTTCCTTCAGAAATCAATAACCATCTCCCTGGTCTTGCCGGTGTTTAGGATCAGGTGGTTCTGCTGACACCAGTCCACAAAGTCCGTGATGACCCCCCTGTACTTCTGTTCATTCTCCTCTGACACACAGCCAACAATGGCACTGTCATCAGAGAATTTCTGCAGATGACAGAGGGTGGAGTTGTACATGAAGTCTGAGGAATAGAGGACGAAAAGGAACGGTGACAGCACTGTACCCTGGGGGACCCCAGTGCTGCTGACTACCACATCTGACACACAGCTGTGTAACCTCACGTACTGCGGTCTGTCAGTGAGGTAGTCGATGGTCCATGCAGCCAGCTGTTGGTCCACACCAGCCACTTCCATTTTCCCTTGCAGCATTGATGGCTGGATGGTGTTGAAAGCAATGGAGAAGTCAAAAAACATGACTCTCACAGTGCTCCCCCGGGACTCCAGGTGAGACAGGGCGTAGCAGGTAGGTGACAGCGTCATCCACCCCAATGCCAGGTCAATAATGGAACTGCAGCGGGTCCAGCGCAGAGCTCACCTGGGTGCGGAGGTGGCCCAGGATGATCCTCTCCATGGTCTTCATGAGGTGGGAGGTCAGGGCAACAGGTCTGTAGTGGCTTGGTTCCCTGGGATGGACTGTTTTGGAACCGGTACCATGCAGGAGGTCTTCCACAGGGCTGGGACTCTCTCCAGACTGAGACTCAAGTTGAACATGTACAGAACCACCTGACTGAGCTGGTCTGCACACTCCCTGAGCACCCTGGAGCTGATGGCATCTGGGCCTGTGGCTTTCCTGGCCTTTGTCTTCCTGAGCTCTCTCCTCACCTGGTCTATAGTGATGGAGAGGGGGGGAGATGGGTGACTTGGGGGGGTAGTCCAGAGCTGTAGGTGGTGGTGGTGGGCGGACCTTGATGACAATGGGGGTTGGAGCAGAGGGGTCTGAGGGGAGCTGAGGTGTTAAGGACTGCAGCTGAGGGGAGACGACTGGCCTGGAGAGGTGTGAAGAAGGGGAGATGACTGGCCTGGAGAGGTGTGAAAAAGTGCGACCCCAAGAGGGGGCTGGAGTGGGGGCAGAGTCAAATCTATTAAAAAACAAGTTTAACTCATTTGCCCAGGCCTGATCTCCAGTGGTGGCCTGTCCATCCCCACTTTTGCCATGGCCCGAGATATGTTTCAGACCTCTCCACACATCTCGGACATTGTTCTTCTCCAGGCGCTGCTCCAGTTTCTCCCTGTAGTTTTTCTTACACCTCCTGATATTATACTTTAGCTCCCGCTGTACTCTCCACAGCTCCTCCATTTCCCCTGAGATGAAGGCCCTCTTCTTCTCATTTAGCAGAACCTTCAGTTCAGGGGTCACCCTGGGCTTGTTGTTGGGAAAACACCGTACTCTCTTGGATGGCACAGTGTTTTCCACACAGAAATTGATATAATCCGTGATGCAGTGAGTCAGACTGTCAGTGTCCTCCCTATGAGAGCTACACAGTATGTCCCAGTCGGTGGTGTTGAAGCAGTCCCTCAGTTGCTCACATGCCTCCTCAGTCCAGATCTTCACAGCCTTCCTCTGTGGAGACTGTCTTTTCAGCACTGATGTGTATTCTGGCTGCAGATGGACGAGGTTGTGATGAGAGCGACCGAGAGGGGAGAGTGGGGTGGAGGTCTATGCGTCCCTGACATTAGCATGCAGAAGGTCCAGAGTTCTATTGTCCCTTGTGTGGCAGTTTACATACTGTGTGAAGTTGGGGAGAGTGGCAGAGAGAGAGGCATGATTGAAGTCCCCAGAGATGAGAAAGAGGGCCTGTGGGTGTCTTGTCTGCAGCGTGGACAATGTGCTGTTTAAGCACTTACAGGCAGCAGCAGCATCAACCAATGGGGGGATGTACACAGTCAGTACAATAACATGTGAGAACTCCTGAGGGATGTAATACGGCCGAACGCTGACTGCAAGAAGTTCAATGTCCCTGCTACAGAGCTGCTCTTTAACCGTGATGTGGCCAGGGTTACACCATCTGTTGTTAAGAAACACACACAGTTCACTGCCTTTCTTCTTACCGCTCTCTGCCACTTTCCGGTCCGCACGGACTAGGGTAAATCCGTCTAAGGAGACAACAGAGTCCGGTGTGTCCTGGTTCAGCCATGTCTCTGAAAAACACATAAGACTGCTCTCCCTGTACTCCCGTTGCAGTCTCATTAGCGCCGATAGTTCGTCCATCTTGTTGGAAAGAGAGTGGACGTTTCCCATGATAACCACCGGTAAACATGGTTTATATCTCTGTCTTCTCTTCCGGTGCTTAAGACCACCTCTACAGCCTCTACGTTTCCTCCTTATCTCCGCTGGAATCTCTGGTTTCCCAGTGTGGAGCAGTCCAGTGTGTCTCAGGGCTAACAGCTGGTCCTGTGTGTAGACAATAGAGCCATGGCTGAAAGGGTCTCCCAAGGCAGACTCAAAAAGTCCAAAAAATAACAAAAAAAAAGAGTGCAAAAATTACAAAAGTGGAACCCCTACTTGCACATATCCATGGGGGTTTTAGAAAACAAGAAAGAACACAAGAAAAACACACAGAAATACAAAAAAATACTAAAGTGAGGAAAACAGAAGACAGAGCTGCTGCAACTTGCTGCCACTCACGCGGCGCCATCTTGAATGAATGCTACACCGTATCCAAGTATACAACTGATGGACTGGAAAATGGCAATCACTGGAAGAGGGTTCAGTGTGGTGAAAGTCAAGAGAGAGGCCTTGATGAAGCCTTCATAAAAACCTTCTGTATTTTGGTTTCAACTTTGTATACCCACCACACCTGAAAAACACTGACCTTCCAGCAGAGGTTCATTGATAGTATTGGGGCAGAGAGAGGCAGCCCCTGCCAGTAACTTTACTGTGAGTAATTCATTTTCCATGGTAGATCATCATGCCTCAACTGCACCAGTGCCCAAGGTGCACTTGAAGGACGTTTACTCTATTGAAGTTCATGCAGCATGTTGTTTATGCACATGAACCAAATTTTAGCATCACCTATGATGAAGGTGATTGAGAGAACTGATACGCATCCAACATGTTGATTAAAATTTTGTTAATGTTGTGTTTTATACAAAATTATTGTCCTCCGTGTGAGTTATAAAGTTGAATATTGTTAATGTTTTGTACATTGAATTCAGCATTTGATGTTTTCTGTTTAAACAAACAATGCGCAACATGTGTATTATGCTATCAAAACTGACTAATGAATATCTCATAATGCCTGATGCTTCCATTGTCAGTGTTAGAACACTGGAGGAACTGCCTCCGCTGCTTGATGTTCAAAATTTTTGCAGTTCTGTTCAGGATATAAGGAAAATTAAACCAGTACACAAGGGTTGATGTAAAGTCTATGTAAGGTCTAAGAGCGTTTCCCCCTTTTTTCTTTTTTTCCCCCTGGTTCACCTTCAGTCAGTTTGGGCCCGAGCATTATTGTCATTGTTTTAATGGGTTGGCCAGTGGCAATGTCAGTACTAACCCTGAATGTGAGTAAGGAATTTGCTGTTTTGAGTTTTGTGTTGTCATGTGCTGGAACTTTAATTCTAGCAGAACAATACTCTTATTAAAATACTCTAAAAATTGATCAGTTTTCATATAAAAAATGGATTTTGTGGAAAAAATCTAAGTACGTAAAATTTAGTGAATACTTTTAAATGCTTTTTGTCTAGCAAAAATATGCAGCTTTCGCTACAATACCAAACAACTGTCTATTCTAAATAGATAGAGCAGCCCATCTTGAGTCAATCTTGAGTGGTACTATGAAGGAGTCAGTTTTGAAAAGAGCTGCTGGTAGCTTGTTACCTTCCAGCTCAATGATTCTCTATTGTTGGTTGTCAGCCACATCAGCAGGTTCTGCATTAAAAGGCATAGCAGATATGTTCCATTTCTTTTGTTTACTCTTCATGTCCTGAATCCTCTCACCAAATACCTGAAGGAGTTTTACACACCAGTGTAACCAGATGGTTGTTTGTATTGTCGATATATTGCATTTCTCTTGTGTGTCCCTCAGTCCATGTTTATCTTGAGGCAGGCATGGCGATTGCAGCAGGTGTGTGGCACGCCCCGCACGTATAGTGCAGCCGCGCCATTGGCCACTAATGCGGACTTGTTCATATACCCCCGCTGTTTGGTTAGTTGCGCTCTCTCCTCCTCTGAAGCAAGTGCTGGCCACTGTGCAGCTCCACCGAGCTGTGGTATCCCGGTGTGTTATGTGCTGTGTGTTCATTCTCCAAGGATGTAGCAGTCTCGTTACGTTTTGAAGATAAGTAGTGGTGGCAAACTGAAGCTTCCTGAACCACTGAAGCTTCGCAGGCCATTGGTTTGCCAGAAGGTTCACTACCTGAAGCTTCATTAAATTCTCACTAGTGACACCTGCTGTGCAAAGAAATAAAACAAATTTTGCTCATCACCTGAGTGGACACTTTTCTGTGGTTGTATATAATAAAACATTCATCTTTGTCACAGTTCTCTCACACGCACATATTTATGCTCATTTGTAAAATATTTTTTTGATTACAGATGCCTGCATGAACACCACAAACAAAATTTTGTTTTTGTGCTTAATGCAGGGATGTGGGACTGGAAATGTTACACAGGAAACACTTTTTTATTGGGATGGTGGATGAGAATGCTTTATTTAGAAACAGAAGTTTTTTTTAAAAGTGTTGGGGCCCAGACGGTTCCTCTTCTTAGAAACAATCTCTCCAGCCTTGGAAAATACAGAAGATGCAGGACAACATAAAAACATGAGAGCCAGGTGGTAAAGTTGGGCATGTTGGTGTTTCTGTCTACTCCAGTAGACATGGGGATGAGCTTCTTCTACTTTGATCTACTGCTGTGTCCAGCAGCATCTAATACATGTTAAAAGAAAAAAAAAAAAATAACAAAGGCTCACATTACTACCAATTAATGTTAATTTTGACAAAACAAAGAAACAGACTACTTTCTATTGTTCATGGATGTTGTTGATGTCGATGCTGTTGCTGAAGAGGCTGCTACCTGAGCTGGGGTTGTGCCACTAGCAGAATTTACTGCAGAGTTCCTGAGAATGTTGGCACATTCATACTTCAGCCTTGTAACAGCCTCTTGAAGTCTCTCCTGACTTAAGAAGCCCAGGTTAAACCTTGGGTCCAGTAAGGTGGGTAATGTCATCACACGTTGTGATTCAAGTTGTGATGAGTTACATGAAATGCGCTTACCTGTTGGAGCAGGTTCTCACTAAGCTATCTGAAGTGAGGCCTTCTGACTTTCTGATAACCGTGTGGTTCAGCATCTTCATCCATAATAATCTAATAATCTAATCCACAATCGAGATTCATCCACTATCCATGGGAACCTGCAAGACAACAAAGCACAGAGACTCCGGGGAAGAAGCTAAATTAGCAACATGCCGTGGTAGGACATGAAAACGTGCAGATGGAGAGGGAGAGAAGGACAGAGGAGCTCGGTGTATCTTTGGAGGTACCCCGACAGTCTAATGCTATAGCAGCATAACTAGGGGCTGGTCCAGGGCAAGCCTGAGCCAACCCTAACTATAAGCTTTATCAAAAAGGAAAGTTTTTAAGCCTACTCTTAAATGTAGAGACAGTGTCTGTCTCCTGGACAAACACTGGATGATGGTTCCACTGGAGAGGAGCTTGGTAGCTATATGCTCTAACTACTGTTCTGCTTTTGGAGTCTTTAGGAGCCATAAGTAGGCCTGTATTCTGGGAATGCAGTGTTAGAGTGGGGGTAATAAGGTACTATGAGCTCTTTAAGGTAAGAAGGTGCCTGACCATTTATGGCTTTGTAATTAAGGAGGAGGATTTTATATTCTATTCTAAACTGTACAGGGAGCCAGTGCAGAGTGGCTAATATTGAAGAAATATGATCTCTCCTCCACGTGCTGCAGTGTTCTGGAGAGAATATTCAGCAACGAATCCAACCTGGAAGTTAGGAATGCATGGACTAGTTTTTCTGCATCATTTTGAGACGGGATGTGCCTGATTTTTGCAATGTTATGTAGGTGAAAAAAGGCGGTCCTTGAAATTTGTTTTCCGTGGGAGTGACACGCCTCTGCAACATCGCGTGGCAGTCGGGGACAGTGCCTCTGGACTGGCAGACTGGGGTGGTGGTCCCTCTTTTTAAAAAGGGGGACCGGAGGGTGTATTCCAACTATCACACTCGATCACACTCCTCAGCCTCCCTGGGAAAGTCTATTCCAGGGTACTGGAGAGGAGAATCCGGCCGATAGTCGAACCTCGGATTCAGGAGGAACAATGCGGTTTTCGTCCCGGCCGTGGAACACTGGACCAGCTCTATACCCTCCACAGGGTGCTTGAGGGTTCATGGGAGTTTGCCCAACCAGTCCACATGTGTTTTGTGGACTTGGAGAAGGCTTTCGACCGTGTCCCTCGAGTCATTATGTGGGAGGTGCTCCGGGAGTATGGGGTTGGAGGCTCTCTGTTGAGGGCTGTACAGTCCCTGTACAACCGGAGCAGGAGCTTGGTCCGCATTGCCGGCAGTAAGTCGGACCTGTTCCTGGTGCACGTTGGACTCCGGCAGGGCTGCCCTTTGTCACCGGTTCTGTTCATTATTTTTATGGACAGAATTTCTAGGCGCAGCCAGGGGCCGGAGGGGGTTCGGTTCGGGAGCCGGCAGATTTCGTCTCTGCTTTTTGCGGATGATGTTGTCTTGTTGGCTCCATCGAGCCAGGACCTTCAGCATGCACTGGGGCGGTTCGCAGCCGAGTGTGAAGCAGCTGGGATGAGAGTCAGCACCTCCAAGTCCGAGGCCATGGTTCTCGACCGGAAAAAGGTGGCTTGCTCCCTCCGGGTTGGGGGAGAGTTCCTGCCTCAAGTGGAGGAGTTTAAGTATCTCAGGATCCTGTTCACGAGTGAGGGAAGGATGGAGCGTGAGATTGACAGGCGGATCGGTGCAGCGGCAGCAGTAATGCGGTCGCTGTACCGGTCTGTCGTGGTGAAGAAGGAGCTGAGCCGAAAGGCGAAGCTCTCGATTTACCGGTCAATCTACGTTCCTACCCTCACCTATAGTCATGAACTTTGGGTCATGACCGAAAGAATGAGGTCCCGGATACAAGCGGCTGAAATGAGTTTCCTCCGCAGGGTGGCAGGGCGCTCCCTTAGAGATAGGGTGAGGAGCTCTGTCACCCGGGAGGAGCTCAGAGTAGAGCCGCTGCTCCTCCATATCGAGAGGAGTCAGCTGAGGTGGCTCGGGCATCTATACAGGATGCCCCCTGGACGCCTCCCAAGGGAGGTGTTCCAGGCATGTCCCACCGGGAGGAGGTCCCGGGGAAGACCCAGGACACGCTGGCGCGACTATGTCGCGCGGCTGGCCTGGGAACGCCTCGGGGTCCCCCTGGAAGAGCTGGGGGAAGTGTCCAGGGAGAGGGAAGTTTGGGCGTCCCTGCTCAGGCTGCTCCCCCCGCGACCCGGCCCCGGATGAAGCGGGAGAAGACGGACGGACGGACGGGAGTGAAAGGACATGTCCTGATCAAAAATAACTCCCAGATTCTTTGCAGTGGTGTTGGAGGCCAGCACAATGCCATCCATAACTGCTATGTCATTAGAAAGTGAGTTTCTAAATGTTTAGGGTCTAGTACTAAAACTTCAGTTTTGTCCGAGTTTAGCATCAGAAAATTACAGGTCATCCAGGTCTTTATATCCTGAAGACATGAAAACATACTGATAAGCTGTGTAAACATACTGATAAGCTGTGTATACAGAACACCAGGATCATGTGTTGAAGTATTTAAAGAAAAGCTACTGAGTATATATGAGAAAATAAATAAAAACAAATTGTTTTTTGCATGCGGGGATTTCAATATTGATTTGTTAAACCCACAAGAAAACAATAACACTAAGGAATTCATTAACTCAATGTACAGCATGAGCCTTTATCCATTAATAACATGCCCAACCAGGATAACCACCCATAGTGCGACACTAATAGACAACATCTTCACTAATGAAATCGATGAGAAAATAATGAGTGGAATAATAATTAATGACACGAGTGATCATTTGCCAGTGTTTGCAACTATCCAGAGCTAAACAGGAACAAACAAAGAAAATACAAAATAAGACAATAAGACAAAGACCCGAAAAATCTATTACATCATTTAATGAAACAAGACCGGAATAAAGTCTATGTTGACAATGTAGATAAAGCCTATGACACATTCATATCAATAACAACGGCTCTCTACGAAAAAAAAATTGTCCTCTAGTAAAGAAACAAGTGAAACACAAACTTGCAAAAAAGCCGTGGTTAACTAAAGGCATATTAAATGCATGCCAGAAGAAAAATGTATTATATAAAGAATTTCTCAAGAAAAGAACGAAAGAAGCAGAAACAAAATACAATAAAATACTATATACAATAAAATACTATAACAATAAATTAACAAGGATTATGAGAAGCAGCAAAAAGGCGCACTACAGCAATTTACTAGAGTACAATAAAAACAACATAAAAAATACATGGAAGGTATTGTATGACATTATCAAAAAAAGAAAAAACAAAAATGGATACCCAAATTACTTCATAACCAAAAACAATATAACTAGTAATGACACAACCAAAATTGTAAATGAGTTTAATGAGTTCTTTGTTAGTGTCGGTCCTGGTCTAGCTGGAGAGATTGCAAACACCGGAAATATGAATGAAGTGGAAAGTAAAACTCTGAATATGTCACACTGCGGTGAGGTCGTCCTGTCTTGGGTTATTGTCTTGTCATTTCCTGTTTTATTTTGAAAGTCTAACTCTCCTCTCGTTTCAGGTCACTTGCCCTTCCTCTTGTGTCACCCGTTTGTCATCCCTGATTCCTGATTGTGTCCACCTGTTCCCCATTACCCTCATGTGTTTAAATAGTCTGCGTTTCCCTTTGTCCTGTGCCGAAGTGTTTCGTCTCTTGTCCGATCACCAAAGCCTGCATCATAGTTCACAGCCACAGTCTGTTCTAGTAAGTCTTGAAACCTCGTCAGAGTGATTTTTTGTTGTAACTTTTGTAGTTTAGTTTTGCATTTATAGTTGTAAGAGTCATTTGTTTTCTTGGTTAGCCTCCCTTTGGAGTGATCTTTAGTTCGCATAGTAAAAGTAGTATTGAGTCTAGCCTCCATCTTTTAGGAGAGTTTTTTGTTTCTTTCCTGTCCTTTCCTTTTTCCTTGATCGCTCTACCTCCATTCGGAATGACTTTAGTTTAAAGTTTTGTAGCCTTTTGATTTCCCTCTGAGAGAGTGATTTTGATTTTGATAAATTTTATAGATCTGCGTATCTGATATTTTCCTCCTTGGGAGTGTTTTTTGTTTTCACTAGAGTCGAGTTTTTTCTTAGCTCAGTTTTCATAGCCCTTTTGTTTGCTCTGCATTGGGGGTGTCTTGATTTAATTAAAGTCTGCTCACTGACATACTCTGCGTCTGAGTCCTGTGTGAGTTCGGGCCTGACAGAATGTAAGTGAATCTATGTTTCTAAAGGGAACCAATGAAAAAGAAATGATCAACATTGTAAACAAGCTCAAGAGCAAGAAGTCAACAGACTGCAATGATTTTGATATGTCGTTGGTTAAAGATATCATTGAGTGTGTGATGAAACCTCTTACATATATTTGTAATCAGTCACTAAAAACTGGTGTTTTTCCAAGAAAAATGAAAACTACTAAAGTCATGCCCATATTCAAATCTGGAAATAGACACATACTCTCTACTTACAGACCTGTTTCCCTACTGCCACATTTCTCTAAAATACTGGAAAAACTATTCTATACAAGGCTAGATGATTTTATCTCAAAGCATAATGTACTGTGTGAACAGCAATATGGTTTCAGAACCAAAAGAACAACATCACTTGCTCTCATGGAATTTGTAGAAAACATAAAATCTGCAATAGAAAACAAACAATATGCATTAGGAGTATTTTTAGATCTAAAAAAAGCTTTTGACACAGTTGACCACGACCTACTACTAACAAAGGTACAAAAATATGGAATCAGAGGTCTAGCACTTTCCTGGATATCCAGCTACTTAAGCAATAGAAATCAATATGTGCAATTCAATAACAGTAAATCACAACTAAAGGAAGCTAAGCGTGGGGTACCTCAGGGCTCGGTGCTAGGACCATTGTTGTTTATTCTCTACATTAACAATATATGTGAGGTTTCAAAAACACTACAAATCATTTTATTTGCAGACGACACTAACTTGCTTTGCTGTGGAGATAATTTGGAACAACTTGTGGACAGTGGCAGATGAACTAAAGAAACTGAAGAGTTGGTTTGACTCAAATAAACTCACACTAAATCTAAGCAAAACTAAATTCACAATATTTGGAAATAGGGCAAATAACTCACAAAAGAAACTCATGATAAATGACATAGAAATAAAGACAGTGAATGAAATAAAGGCGGCACGGTGGCGCAGCAGGTGGTGCGCGTGCCTCACAGCACGAAGGTCGCCGGTTCAATCCCCAGGTCTGTGCGAAGTTTGCATGTTCTTCCCGTGGGTTCTCTCCGGGCACTCCGGCTTCCTCCCACGGACCAAAAACATGCTCATTAGGTTGATAGGAGTGAATGTGTGAGTGAATGGCTGTATGTATGTTGCCCTACAGTCGGCAGTCGGCGACCGGCTCAGCGTGTACCCCGCCTCTTGGCCATTGACAGCTGGGATAGGCTCCAGCCCCCCCCCCCCCCCCCCCAAAGGGGTGAATGAATGAAATAAAATTTCTTGGAGTCGTAATTGACAGCAAATTATCCTGGAAGCCACATACACAGTACATTACAGGAAAGATAGCAATAAGTCAATTGCAATACCACATAAAGTCAAATATCTTCTAAACCAGTCATCACTACACCTTGTACTGTTCACTCATTCTTCTATACATCACCTACTGTGTGGAAGTGTGGGGGAACACATATAAAACAAATACAGGAACAATATACAAACTCCAAAAAAGAGCAATAATAACTGTAAATAAAAGCACCTACAGAGAACCATCAAACCCACTCTTCAGGCACTAAAATTTAAGGATTTGGTCGACCACAAATCAATTGAGTTCATGTACAAAGCAAACCAGAATCAGTTACCACAGGGCATCTAAAGGTTGTTTCAAATAAGAGAAAACAAACATAATCTCAGGGGAATATGCATTTTTAAAAAACAACCTGTACGTACCAACACAAAAATGCACTGTATATCAGTCAAAGTTAATCTGTGGAACAGCTGCAGCGAAGAAATGAAAACCTGCAGATCACTAAATAAGTTCAAACAAATCTTTATAAACCACATTCTGAATGGATACAAGACAGAAACAGAAACATGAATTTATAACAATGGGCAATGTGCCTTTTTTTTCTGATACATTTTCTTTTCTTTTGTGCTGTTCTACACATGCTCTGACTTATTAAATTATATAAACACAACAATAAAGGGGTAGGACTAGATAAGTTTTATTAACTTCATCCTACACCCTTTCGAACAAGGTATGATTATCTATGTTGCAACAGAGCTGTCCCTTTAATTGTTTTTTTTCTTTTTTCTTTGCCAAAGCACATTGTATATTTTATTTATTTTGTTTTTCTTTTAACCTGTTTGAATAAACAAATAAGTAAGAAATATAATAAGAAATAAGAATAAGACACGCTTGTAGTCTTGTTAACTGATTGGTGTCTTCTGGCTTCATTGATAAATATAGCTGGGTATCATCTGCATAGCAGTGAAAATTCATTGAGTGCTTCCTGATAATGGTCCCTAAAGGAAGCATATATAAGGTGAATAGAATTGGTCCAAGCACAGAACCCTGCGAAACTCCGAAGCTGACTTGAGAGGCACGCATTTCTGACACAGAGGAGTCGTCATTAACGTGTACAAACTGAGAGGGATCTGAAAAGTAGGATTCAAACCAGCTTAGCACAGTTCCCTTAATGCCGATGAAATGTTCCAGTCTCTGCAATAGGATACCATGGTCAATAGTGTCAAATGCAGCACTAAGATCTAATAAGGCTAATACAGAGACAAGTCCTTTATCAGATGCAATTAGAAGGTCATTTGTAACTAACCAGTGCTGTTTCTGTGCTATGATGCGCTCTTAATCCTGACTGGAAATCCTCAAAGAAACTATTGCTGTGTAGAAAGTCGCACAGGTGATTAGCAACTGCTTTCTCTTGAATTTTTGAGAGAAAGGGAAGGTTGGATATCAGTCTATAGCTGGCAACCCTAACCCTAAAACCCCTGGATCAAGAGTAGGCTTTTTAAGTAGAGGTTTTATCACAGCTACTTTAAAGGACTGTGGTACGTAGCCTGTGGATAAAGACAGACTGATCATGTCTAATCTGGAAGAGTCAATTAAAGGTAAAACTTCTTTAAGCAGCTTAGTTGGGATGGGGTCAAGAATACATGTTGATGATTTTGATGACGAAATTATTGAAGTTAGTTGGCGAAGGTCGACAGGTGAAAAACAGTTTAAACTGCGACAGGTTTAATAACAGTTAATAACTGTTTCTACGGTTTCTGTGTGTGAAGATAAAACAGTACCTGTTGATGGCAGGAGCTGATGAATGCTGTCTCTAATAGTAAGAATTTTATCATTAAAGAAGCTCATGAAGTCATTACTGTTCAGAGCTAAAGGAATATATTGGTTAACAGAATTGTGGCTGCCTGGCTACAGTGCTGAAGAGAAACCTGGGATTGTTCTTATTTTCCTCTATTAGTGCAGAGTAATAGGCTGTCCTGGCACTGCGGAGGGCTTTCCTGTATATTTTAAGACTGTCTTGCCAGGTGAACCGAAATTCTTCCAAATTGGTAAAACGCCATTTTCCTTTCAATTTTCTATTTATTCACTGTGGGTTTGAGGGATATACCATGGAGCTAACCTCCCCTGTTTTATGTTTAACTCCTCTTCTCTGTACTTTTGGTTTACTTAGTTTACGTGGCCGGGGGGCAGACACAGTCCCTGTGGAGTGTTGGGTGAGTAACTGCTCTAATGGAAGCGCAGAGAAGCATGTAGGACTGCAGCTCTGCCTCCTGGTCTCAACTCTGAGTTGTCAGGGGCTAGGTTCATAAATAAAATCAGTCAGATTTCTAGAGATAAGAGCTGCTCTGTCCAAAGTGGGATGGATGCCATCCCTTCTAATCAAACCAGGTCTTCTAACCCTAACCCAGAAAGTCTGCCAATTATCAATGAAGCCACACTGTTTACTGGACACCACCCCAACAGCCAGCGATTGAATGGTGACATGTGGCTTAATATGTCATCATTGGTCAGATGTGGCAGGGGTCCAGAGAAGAGTACGGAGTCCGACATCGTCTTTGCATATGTACACGCCGATTCCACATTAATTTTAGTGACCTCCGATTGGTGTAACCGGGTGTCAATCATTCACTTATACCTTATTGTGAGCAACCATGTCAAAATACTCCCAGACAGGAGAAGAGTTCCTCTTTCTTGGAGGCTCCATAAAAAGAGAGGATGAAATAATTAAATTTAATTCTATTCTATTTGTATAGTGCCAAATCACAACAGACGTCGTCTCAGGACACATATCACAGTATATCATATCAAATATCACAGTGTACAGCACTGTAACCTTCCAGCTAGGTTTGATGTAATTGTATGTCCCCTAACTAATAGAAGCTAATACTTATAATTATACTATGACTAATAATAATAATTGCTATAATGACACTAGTACTGATCTACCTATATAATCTAGTTCACTCGCTAATAATCTACGTATATAGTCTACTGAACTTGCTACTAACTACTGACACACTGAAACACTGACACCACATTACCACAAACACCGACACACCCACAAAGAAGCGTGAGTTTCGAACCCACTTTATACGGATGCGAAACTTGGATTCAGTTATGTAACGCACACAAACCGAGGCCTCGTTTGTCAGCGGCCATGTGATTTCCACAAGAACAATACAAGCCTCGAATCAGGGCTTCATCTGGCACGCCCACTTTTACTCAACAGACGCTCTGAGGCCTCAAATCATTTGTCCCATCATTAGTTATAAGGAGCTGTGTCCTCTGTTGAAGGTTGGCGTGTTGGGCCTAGATGGCGTGTGTGTGTATGTCCCCTTCTGGTTAGCCGCCGCTGCCACTGTAGCTGCTAACAGCTAGAGTATTGATGTGCGCAAGCTACAGCTAACAACACAGGTAAACAGTGGCCCAAGCATAGTGCTAAATTTATCTTATATTTATATCACTAAGAGCTGGCTTTGTTTCTTTTAAAGCTTGCCTGGCATTAGGCCACTGTTTGCCCTGTCTTGCCTCTCTTGCCTCTTGTCTCCTTTCTCTTTTCTTTTGCCTCGTTACTTTATGCCTAGTAGTTGACTAGCCGCTCTGCCTTTGTCATTTAGATGCTCTTTTAACTTAGTGTAGTAGTTCAAGTGTGTTCAGCCCCAATCAGACTGTGACTCGTTAAGTGGGGGTGGGAGTCTATTACAGCAGTTATAGGTGAGGACCTGAAGGAACTGAACATTATATTCTTAGGGAATAGAAGGAACTATATACATTTTTTTTTTTTTTTTTTTTTAAGAGAAACTTAATTTAATAATGGAACTATTTTATTGTGAGCAATAAATAGAGGTTGTTAAATGTCCTTACATCATGCCTGTGTTCATCTTTGTATACTTACGTGTGCATGGCTTGTTTTGGGAAACCCTCTCAGGGAAATTAAAGTTAAAACGAGTGTGCTCTTTAGGTGCAAGTCCTAAGGTGGCCTTGTTAGTGTTATATAGATTCTCTATCTGCCACTTGCAGTTCAACTGGTATCGCCACACCAGCATATTCAGATGTCATAGAAGGCTTTTGTTCTTGCAGAGTAGGAAAATGCACAGCTTTAATTTCATTTCATACAATTTTACATTTGAAAGCAGAGAGCTGAGAAGCTGGCTGGAGCTTGAGGTTTAGCTCTGAGATGTACTTGGTAATGTCCACCATGGAGGCCAAATCACTGAGTATCCATGTCAGGCTTTCCCTTCATTTTCATGAACTATTCGAGACAAACAGACACTTTCAAACAATTTTAGATTGTTTGATGCTACCAGCTCTGCAGCAGCAACAAGACATTCATTCGCAAATTCTTCATCTTAATGAGGTCTCAGCTTCCTACCTGTAAGCTCTCCACAAAACCTGCCCCTATTACACTGTCTTTGTCAGAATGTGGTCTTGTGAAAGCTGCTTGTTGGGCATCCAAACTCTGCTTGCAGTCATCCAGTTTAGCATGTTTCAAGTTGTAATGATGCTCGAGATTTACTTTTTTCATCACTGTGAACTTGTTCTCACAAACTAACTTAGGGAGACTGATGGCTGATGAACGCTGATTACAGTGAGGTGTTTCTGACAATTACATACCTTGCTGCTGTCTGAATCCATTGTAGCTAACTGGGTTGTGAGGTCATCAAAGTCACTCTCTCGTGGTTTCACATGTCAGGTTTTCAACAGAAAAATATGTGATAGCTAACATTAATTACCTATCTCCAGTTATGTTTTCTTTTTACTGTGATCATTCACATTTATGTTGCTCATCTTATTTATAAAGTATGTAAGTGTAACCACGAAAATGTATAAAATGCACTGTATTAAACGTATGTATGAAAAGTAAAAATACTCTTTTATCAAATGATGCCATAAAATGCCCATTGTGACTGCTGTATTATTCTCTATTAGGTTATTAAATTGTTAATTGGGATGTATCAATGGTGAGCAGCATTACTATTGAAGAGATCAATCACCCAGAGCCCAAAGGGAGACATTAACATTGTTTTGTTCAATCAGCAGTCCAAACCTGAATAACAAAAATCTCAAAATTGTTAAAAACGTAGTCATTAAATAAAAAACAAAAACTAACAAATCCTCATATTTGACTATTTGTTTTACATGAAAATTGACCACCATCAAAATAGCTGCCATTGTCATATGTCAATGGACTGACTGATTAATAATTTCAGCAATTTGTATGTATGTATGGTTTGTTAGTTTTAATCTATAACAAAGCATCATCTTTTATAGGATCTGAAGATGTTTGCATACAAAAAATCTTAATCTTGTTAAGTGCTAAATACATTTTTCCCCCCTGAAATGTAGTGGAATACAAGCACAAAGTAGCATGAAGACAAAATACTAAAGCAAAGCACAGGTATCTCAAATTCTCACACATAAGGATATTTTTAAAGTGCAATGACAAATTACTTGTTTTGTTGTTTTTGGAGACTCAGCAACATGTCAGACATCAGCAAGCTGTAAGACAGTGACTGTCAATGTGACAGTAAGATCAGAGAGGCGATACTTTTACCACCATGTTACAAAGACTGCCTTGTAGTGGCTTGCTGTTGAAAGTCTCGCCCCCTCTGCTCTCTGCAGACAATTGTCCTCATCATTGTCATTCTGTTGATGTGGTTTGCTTCATGGTTGTGGTACTCTATGTTCTCCATCTGTTAACTGCACAACATCTGTTTCTGTCAGTTTTCTCTGTCTGTTACTCTCCTGGACTTATTTTCCCACAGTTTTTTTTTTTTTTTTGGTGCTGCCATTTAGCCTTTAGCTCTGTGCAGCTGTGCAGCATTTTCTTAAGCAAAATAATATCCTTGATCTCCTGCTGTGTTGTGATCCTTTGTTTTAATTAATCTCACCCTCTGCAGACTCATGGTGCACCATGAGTCTGCAGAGGGTGCAGAGGGTGTCATGACATCATCCAAAAGCAAATCTCTCTGGTCATCTCAATGCAGCAGGGTTCTTTCAGAGAATCTCAGGAGGTTTGGAGTCAATGTTTTTACACTGCAACAGGATGTCATGTTGCATAGCTGTCAGATGATGGGTACTTCTGCTAAATGGCTATTAACTGAAGACTATCAGAATGAGAAGGCTAAGACCAGCATAACATTGTTCCCTTATTCACTGCTTTAGCCTGAATCTACTAGGTACTGTTAATAAAGGTAACACCAAATAAGAAATGCAAAAGACAGCTTTTTCCAAGCATTTGTGCTTGAAAAAAGCCATGGAGAGATCAGGCAAGAGTTGTGAGACTTGCCAGTTGGAGGGGTTTGGTGGCTGGGAGATATCAGTCATTGCATAGATATTATTCATCATTCTGAGAAGACATTTAGATATTTTTAATACAAAAAAACTGTTATGTCATTATCTGCATCTTTATCTATTCAGCCAACAAAATGACCTGTCACTGAAGACCAGAACTGGGTCTGGTTTATACCAGAAGTCGCATTAAATTAAATAAATGTTGTCTTTTCTAACCTAATATTAATTGGCAATGCAATTCTTTTGCGTCTAAAGCATCAAACTGCTTTAATGTTGGCAAATAGTTAGTAATGAAATATTTTTCCATTTATCCTCATTATGTGGATAGTTTTTCCACCTCTTATTTTTTAATTAAAGTGAGTTTTATGAACTTAAAGATTCCATATTATGAGGCTTTTTCAAGAAATTACATAGGTCTATGAGTTCCATAAAACATGTTTTTGAAGCTGTTTGCTGGAAATAGTTTTTAGGAAAAGGTTCTCTCCTCCCTCTATTTCCCTCTGTGTCAGTCACTTTCAGAATGTGCTGTTTCTGGTGTCTGTAGCAAATGAGCTGCTGCTGCCCCACCCATAAAGTCTTACCATGGTAACAGGGAGATCTTAGACTCTAACGTAGCACAACCTGTGTGAAAGTAGTGGACATGGCGGCAATGAATAGACCGAGTGCTTCAGTAGTTCAACTGTACATGTTCGAACCTGAATCGGCTCCTGAAGAAGGGGGGAGGCTCTTACAAAACCTCAGACTCAGAGAATTCAGCAGGACATTTCTGAATGGTTAGTCAAAAAATATCTTTCTATTTTTTTTTTCTCTTCAATACGAGTGCCCCCGTACAGGAGGCAGTGTGAGATGCCTGCAGTTCAGATGGTCAATGCTCATGCTAGGAAGCACAAATCCTTACTTGTAGCGTACCAGAATGATGGTGAGAAACTCAGCTAAAAGCCTTTACCAAGCATTGCCACTGAAATGAAACATAATCCATACACCAAGAAATTATATGGGCATGTAATGAAAACACAAAAATAGTGTATGTCCACTTTAGTGCGTCTGCTGATTTCACCACGTCACGCAAACCACACAAGCCTGGTATCACATGAAAGAAGAGAGTCCGAAGGTCCTGGTTGTTTACATAAAGAGGAGGAGGTTTCTAGAGTGGGAGCAGCGCTCTTCATGCACTATACTGGCCCTTTCTCAATATGCGTTCTTCTCTGTACTTGTGTTCTTGTGTACTTGAGAAACGTCATCAGTCTCAGTCCAAGTACTGTTCCAATTCAAAAGTCCACATCTCGCCAAGTACAGTCAAATACCCGGATGTGTTCTTGCCCCTCCCATTTTATCGAGGATGCATCGGATGGTGACTTGTGCGGACTTGGGGCAGCCACGTATCCCAAAATGCATTTCGTATCAACAATGGCGGAGGAGAAAACACACAATTGTAAGTTAAAATTTTCGAAATACTACTGTTTTAGTAGAACGAAATGTGGTTTTAACATTATTTTATGTGAGAAAGGGGATGTTAAAACTTAAAATCTGTGGTCGATTCATCACGATAGCACGTAGTTTAAAATTTGCTCCAAAGTTTTCGGAGATGTGTCGTCCGGCAGATAACAATCATGTTACACCGCTGAAAACAGCCTTATTATTTCTGTAGTAGTAAAACATGGGATATAATTCGTTTTCCGCACATGTAACAGGCAATCTTTAGTCTCGGAAACTGATGTATTATTTGTCAAGGGGAAATCAGTTTGGCTTAGGGCGAAATGAAGGTGAATGATTTTTATTACCAGAGTGCTATCTTTGTGCTTTCGACCAAATGTTTGTTTGCTTGTCCATTTTCCATGCTGCCAAATGTACTATACTTGTTATAATGGCTGTCGTTGTGCATTCAGACTAACATAAGCAATATTTTAATCGAGGGACAACTGAGGAAACCCGGGCCCTGATTCAGTGGCGGGTGGGAAATGAGGCCCTTTTCACCGGCCGACGAAACTCGGCCAAGTCAGGATGGGAGTGAGTATTGATTTTGAGTGCTTGTGTCGTTGCTTGTATGGCTGGGCAAGGATTAGAGCCAGATTTTTGCAGTCTTCATTCATAATGGTTAGTATTTTATTGAAGTTGTGTCTTACCTCACTTATTCCTGTATTTGTTTTTCCCAGGGACTTTGTTGCCACTTCGGGCTTGGCCATAACGGCCAAGCAAGCCAAAAAAAAAAAAAAAGGAGTAACTTAAAAGATAAATATAAGGTAATATCCCTGGTTCTGTGCTCGGTATTATTATGAGAGCTTTTCTTAGAATGATTTTAAATAAATTACTTACTTAAATTTGCCAGGCCAATCACTTTTACAATGAAATATTTAGGTGGCACGGTGGTAACACTGTTGCCTCACAGCTAGAAGGTCCCGGGTTTGATTCTTGCTGTGGGCACCGGGGGCATGTCCTCCACCATGCCTTCAGTGCCTGCTGTTTAACATTGTTTGCTAAAGTGCTTCTGTGATTCTGTTACGTTTAAAATTCAATCCAGGGTTTTCATTTTTGAAAGCAGTGGTGTATTGTGAATATATTTACAACAAAACAAAAAATGTATTTCTTTGTAGTGATATACAATTATTAACAGTGCAGTGCAGTTGAACTTAATTTAACCAGAACCAGAAAAGAATATTGCAACTAATGAATATACAACATATGCACAATTATTTACAGTCATGCAGCTGAATTTAAGAACATTCAACACATTCAACATATATACACACACATCAATCTAATTTATCTTATATATCTATAATATTATAAGTAATAATATCTTATGTATATATAATATACAGTATCTATAATAGCATCTAATTATGTTTTTAATATTTTTTAACTCCAGTGAACATGACTACATCTGGAGAGGGTTTTTCTCTAGATGTAATCATGTTCGCCCAGACATGCAGGCAGTTCCTGAGGAGCAGAGAGCTGGGCAGTAAGCCTTCTGCGGACACCGTTCCCAGACAGGTCCCTCTCACCCATCTCAGTGCTGCCTGGGTTGTCCTCGTCATTTGGGGCCGGGCCTTCCTCTTCTTCCTCTTCCTCCTCCAGGGTGTCACCTGCTGCCATGCAGATGTTGTGCAGGATGCAGCAGGCACCAACCACCTTTGGGGCAAATCGAGGCCGGATCTCAAGGTCCCTCAAGAATATTGAGCGCCACCTTGTTTTAAGGACCCAAAAAGTGCGCTTGATGACGTTGCGTGCCCGTGCGTGGTACCTGTGGTATCGGGCTTCAACTTGGCCTGTTAATTAGAATTCAGGTAGAAAATTTATTTTTGTATTTCAAAGTGACCAAAGTAACAACATAGTGTGTGTGTGTGTGTGTGTGTGTGTGTGGAGTGAGACAGAGAGTGTGTTCTTACTTGCTACAGGCTGGCGATATGGCGTCATGATCGCAACACGACGCTGCAGGCACGGATATCCTCCATCTCCCATCGACGATCTTCCGAGGACCAGTGCGTCATGCACTGATCCTGGTTGGCCAATAGACACATCAAGGAATATGCCTTTAGCATCACAGATGCCCTGCAGGATAATAGAGGGGAAAAGCTTTCTGTTTATATTGCTTCTCTTCTGTGGCTCTGCAGGAGGAAGGATCCGCACATGGCAGCCATCGATGGCACCAGCAGCAGACCGAAAGCCATCATGGCCAGCAAGGTGAGCAAAGCCAGCCCCCACCTCCTCCATCTGCTCTGCTTTTGGGAAATGGATGACTCTGTGGAGGATGGTCATCATTTCCTCAATCACTTTGTGGGCAATCCTGCACACTGTGGCGAGTAGCATGGCAAATATGTCTGCCGTTGCCCTGTAGGAGGCTCCACAGGCAAGCCAGTAGAGCGTGACCAGCACCTCAACATCATGGCTCCATCCATGGGCTTTTTCCCGGGGCAGCATCTGGAACAGCATGGTGATGCTATCCCTGGATAGCCTGAAGGCCGGTTTCAGCTCTGTTCCAGAAAAAAATGTGGTCAGGATAGGCACATTATTGTTGATTTGCGCGTACCTCTGCAAGGGGCCTTGGTCCTGTTAAAAAGAAAGGATTTTTTTTTTTTTTTTTTACGAATCGTTTATTAATTGTTAAAAATTGTTGTTGTACGTATGTGTTTTTACTATTTACTATTTATTCAATATTTATTTAATATTTATGAAATTGTATTTTAAATATGAATTGTCCTTTTAAATTTGAAATGTCTGATATGAATTAAGAATTAGAATTAAATTTCTCTCTAACATATGACCTGTTTGTTCAGGTGCTTGAGTTTCTAGTTCTTTCATATCTTGATAGGCTGCGTAAGAGCACACATGATTACTGTGTCAGACATCAAATGTCCCATGGTGTTGAAGGTTGTCTGGTTAATGATGTCCAATGGTGAATTAGTGAGGTAGTGTTATATGACAGCTCTACAATATCTACCTATCTATCTATCTATCTATCTACAATATCTGTTTTTGAGAGGTGTTTGTCCATCCCGTATGAATGAGGATAGACTAATATTTGAAACACCTCTCAGTATAACCCAGTACATTTCAACATCCCTACAAACTATAGCTGACAAAATATAAATCAACATCTCTAAATAAAATGTTTTATGTACGGTTACCCAGACTAGACAAACGTACAGTGCCTGAGAAACATGCCAAGAAGGCACGCCTCCTCTCCATCCGCCTCCGCATCCTGGCTCGTCTTGTACGGATCCACCTCCTCACCTCATCAGCCTCCTCCTCAGCTGCTTTGTACAGTGAACCGATGGTGATAGGTGTCACAATCTGATCCATGTAGTTTGTGTTTTTTACCGTCTAAATATAAAATACTAAATAACTCCACTAGCACTACTACAACCTCCACTACTACGACAACCTTCCGCAAATGGTTTTCCCGCCACTGTCTCTTTAAATATAGGCCACAAATCCTTGAAAATAAATATTAATATTTTTTTAATGAAAACCAAAATATACAGGGTTATGTTTTATATCATATTTGTTTTATTTCAAATATACATTAATGGTGAAAATAATCGGACGAGCTGAGATGTGACGTCATCAAGTACGCTGCCGTCCCAATTGCAGAATGACCGTCCTGTGTTCTCCCGTCCTGGAGAGACTGTACTTTGAACTGCCAAGTTCGTAAGTCCGAACTTGGCGTACTTGGTATTGAGAAACGACCACTGTCTCTGGGTCTACTTCCTTCTGGATTGTCATTGGTGTTTCTATGGTGAACTTGGATGCTGCCCCTCGAATCTCTTGAGTCTGACTAGTCGATAGAGGTGTCGATAATCAAATTCAACCACTGAGTTGCTGAGATATTGACCGGTGTAACTGCGCTTAGTTTCAGCGCTCCTTCTCATTTACACATGAATGGGCAGAGCGCACACAGAGGACACTGCTGACCAGCACTACTGGCCATTCACCTCAGGCTGAGAAAAAGTAGCTAGCGAGAGCACGCACATTCAAATCTAAAACGTGTGTGCTATTATTGGTTGCAAATAGGTTTTATTATTGTTTGCAAATAGTATGAAAGGTTTCTTATTTCTTCACCTTCATACATGCATGAATTGTCATTTTTTTTATTTTTTTGTGTCATGTGGAAAGTGTGCAACAATGCAGTCAGAGCCTCAGAACATATTGCTGCCAGGAGGTGCCACAGGTCTCATTATCTTTACCTACACTTATGATCGCAGTGTATGATTGCAGATAACATGCCACTGCAGATACTCACCTTATGTTATGCTTAATAGGCTACAAGATGGCTGCAGCAGCTGGATGAAAGGCCTCCATGCATAATTGACCATCCAGGTTTAGAACCTGTTTGCTTAAATGTGTTCTCGCTGCAGAACGCATGCAACATTCACAGGGCTGACTACGGTCTTTTACAGCTACAGGGGATAGAGCAGTGAGTTTTCATACACCATATTAAACTAAATATAGTCAGCCAATGCCACAAATTCAGATCATATATTTTCTTGAACATATAGCCAAGTTTTTCCTGAGCAAATATTATATATTACACATTTATTCACATAAACTTGGAAAGCTCAATTTGAAAGAGGATCCCCCAATGATGTGGTGGCTTGTCCTCAATCAGCATTCTCGATGTAATACAGTGCATTACAACATTAGTCCTTGCAGGACACAGTAGCCTGAACAGCTGTAACAAAAGTATATTGTTATGATAACAGGGCATACTTAGGAGTAAAACATGACAGCACTGTTACAGTATAAATTCATTATTATTATTCACTAAGGCTGCAACAGCTCACTGCTACACTCGATCAACAGCAGATAACTGTAATGATGCACTGGCCTATACAAAAAAGAGACATGACATCAACTTTATCTTATATATAGCTATGCCAACAGCTACATACAGCATAAAAAAGGATCACTCATAAATAATCTCCATGAGAAGAAACTCATTGCACAGAATGGTTGGTTTGGAGTGTAAATTGTGCTGTGATGTAGCAGTCTCAACCATACACTTGTTTTGCTCTGGGTTATGCTAACATATTCCAGTTTAGAAAACATTTCCAAATGAATTATTTTCTCAAATTCCCAAAGCTTAGACACGGCGGAGCATCTATGTATTGCTTGACTGACTGGGTTGCTGGGTTTGCATGTGGAGACCATGCTAATTGCTAACTAGAAGCTAGCGGTTCACATTAGCTTGTGCTACATGGCAAAATACTACTTGGTTAGTTTGTGTAAAACTGCAAAATAAACACAGCTAAATATTTGTAAATGCTGACATCTCCCTCAAACATGCATTAAATCATTTACAAGATCAGAAACGTATTACACAAAATGTAGCAGCTAGCTAATCTTTGATGGCTGTAATCGTAGTCTGAAAGCTAGTGGTTAGGCTTACATCGTTCTCAATGGCAAAACCCGTGTTACAACATGCAAGAGTTTGCGCTAATCTACAAAAGAAACACACAGCTAATTATTTGTATACTTACATGTCCCTCGTCTGCAGGTATTCCACGCAAAGTTGGAAGTGACCGCTCCTGGCTAATCCTAGATCATGCTGACCGAGGTTGAAGTGGTTAGCACACACCAGCAGATTTTGCCATGCCAATCCATGTCGCTCTTCTGTCCTCTGTGACTGGGAACCAGTGGAGCGATCCAATCTTTACAGCCAACAATAGAACACTGCGTGTGGTGCCTCAACATCATGATTCCTAACATGGTGCTTTCGAAAACAAAATGGCGGATCTCTGAGAAGGTAACGCTATATCTGGTGGGTGGAGAGACAGCGTACTTATACCTTGATGAGAGGGGAGATGGGGAGGGGGCTGGTGGCTGGGGGGTGGGAATATGCAAATGAGCCCGCTTCTTACGTAAGAGTTGGCGCCAATTTTGATCGGCTCATTTCGAAGCTGCAGGCAGGGTGCTTTCAGAAATCGGTACCTCACTCAAAAAAGCATGGACGGTCCTATTTCACACTTTGTATGCATGTAGCAACACCAGAGACCCAAAATAACACCGCAAATACCAGAAAAAATGAGTTTTTCATAATATGGGACCTTTAAGATAAAATATATATATCTCGGAAATAGAAAGTGTTAATCGTGCACAGGGTGGCACATTAAATCATTGCTAATTAAGGTACATGCAACCATTTTTTAAAACGTTTTCTTTTTTTGCACAAGGGTTTTTTCAGTATGTCAGGTGACTGTATGGATAGGGGGAGAGTACAGAATGGCATTTTAATATTGTGGCCATCCACTAGGGCATGAATCAAAGACAGAGATTACCTTTTTTCCGAATAATAACAAGCAACTTCGCATAGAAGAAACATCTGTTTCCACGGCGTTAGTTGTGCTTTCCCGAGTACTGTATTCAGATGATGTATTCGGTGCATCCCCATAAAAAACTAAACTGAGTGATCATCTTCAACTTTGAAAGTAATGGAATCATTTACAATCAGTCTACCATTTTGAGATCAACAGCTGCACTGGTGCAACCATGATGTCACCATTGTACCAGTAACTAAGTAAGTGACTGTGTAAAACAATGGACATAGTCTCCACGACATTACCCATAGGTTTCTGAAGGGCCTTAGTGAAGCTCAGTGTGATCACCAACCTGGCAGTGTCTGACTCTGCCTAACTCCCAGCTAATCCAAAAATGGCCAAAGAGGTGGAGCGTGGATGGAGCTGAGGGACGAATGAAACCTCATTGCTGAAACACAACCACCTAGCTCGAAGTTACCAAGCCAGCTAAGGCTATCAAGCTAGGCTACATGCTACTACCTTGCTCACCATCGCTAACCCTGTGTTCTTGTTCAACTTCTAAGATTTATTTATCCGTTAGGAACTTCACTTGTGGAGCAGCAGCAGTATATACAATGAATAAACAAACACGCACACAGCCACACAACACACACACACACACACACACACACACACACACACACACAAACCATCAGCACCACATTAGACATGTACCTCCATATGGAGGAGCAATAAATAATAGTTAAAATTAGTCCAAGTGTTAAAAAGACAGTCCAGGAGGGGTTCAACCATTCAAAAGTCTTATGGATGCTGGGACAAAGCTTGAGAGAGCTCTATTTGTCCTGAATGTAGGGGCTCTGTATCTGAGGCCTGAGGATAGGAGGCAATACTGGCTGTGTAGAGTGTGCGTGATGTCCAAAATGATTTGTGTTGCTTTTTGTTTAGACCTTTTGTTGTATATGCTGATGAGTGATTCCTGCTGTTCTCCAATTATTTTGCTGCTCAGTTTTATGATTCTGTTTGGTGGATTCTTCTGGATATTGGACAGTGCTCCGAACCAGGAAGTGATGTTGAAGGTGATTATGGATTCAATAAAACATCTATAAAATGCAGTCAGAACGGATTGGTGGACCTGGAGTTTGCGAAGTTTACGGAGGAAAAAGACATGCTGCTTACATTACTTGAGGTAAGTGAACCATACAACAAAACTTGAAATAATAAGTTATCTGTTATTGACATTTTACTACTCACGCTTAAAAAACTGTTTTGGAATATAAAATTTGAAAATTTGCAAGACTAGCTTTTGTCAGACCTTTGGCCAGCGTTACTTGTATGCCAAGATGGTGGCGCGTGTAGACACAGCGACCCGGTGCTCTTCGTCAGTTAGCAGCTACACATTGAGAAGGACTTACACCTGAGCTGAACTTACCAGCCTTGTTTCCGGAGAGGATACGGCGGCGAAAACGGACAGGAAGATGGATAGATAGAAGATACCAGAAACCAGGCAAATGAGCCGGAATCAAAGCTAGGCTAACCGCAACTCCGCATAAACCAGCGGTTCCAAGCATCTTTCTTGCCAACGGCCGCTTCCTGGAATGGCGCATGCATTGGCGTTGTGTCTCTCCGCCGAAACACCTCTGTCAAAACTGACTTTTTATGAAATTTTAAGCAACTTTTTTACGGCATGCTTTTTAGATCTTGTTTCTTTTTAACTACTCCTCCTAACCAGAGAAACAATTTTAGTAATCAGTCGCCTTGATCTCAAGCAATCTAAACTAGCTGAGCACAGCTCAGTCAGCCATGGCTCCACTTACCTCGCCATCCGGCTGTCAAAGCTGCTTCGCCCTTGGCAAGAAAATTGCTGAGCTGGAGCAGAGGATTTCCACCCTCTACAAAATCAAGGAAGCTGAGAGACACCTGGACACCATCCTCTTCGGCCCTGCACAAGTCTCTGCTACTAGTAAAGACTTTGAGGTCACGGCTCCCTACTTGGCTGCTGGCCCTCCTTCGGCTACTGACTCCACGCAGCGCGCTACTATGGCCCCGGCCGCGGGTCCCACTCCACCCGCTGAGGCTCCTGCTCTGGCCTCTGCTACCACTGCCTTGATACTCGGCTCTATGCAGGCTGCTGCTACCACACTGGCAGCTGGTTCCGCTCCATCTGCCTCTCCTGAGGACCCCTGGTTCCTGCTCGGGGCTAAACCCAAGGTTCCAGTCGGTTCCACTCCTTTACACCCGGACACCTAGGTGGTTGTTGGTGATCGCAAAAGGAGGAAGAGGCTGTCACTTCATACTCCCACAACCTGTGACATCCAGCTTAAAAATCGGTATGACATCCTGGACTCACACGAATTTCCACCACTGGCTGTGAACCTGGGGCCTTCTTCTTCACCTTCCAGGATTTTAAATGATTTCAGCGGATCTCCACCATTCCTGCCTGTCCTGATGTACGCACCTGGGCGAACAACTCGACCCACTCCTCACCGAGCACAGTACAATTTCACCCCGGCTCCGCGGGGTTCTTCTTCCATCTGTCCTTCATCATCTGCTCCTATACCAAGTGCACAGTCCCATTCTCCGCTGGACACACCACCTTGAAGCCTCAACGGTCCTCATCCCGGTCCACGACCTCTTCTGCCCAACACCGGATCCTGAAGGAGGCCGTGCTCCGGCGATCTGGTGGTCTTCCTCGTCCGGAACCAGTGGGGAATCCCTCTCCCAGTCTCGACAAAGGATCCTCCACACCGCATCCGTCTGTCCGGACGCACAGCGCAGACCACGGATCATCCAGCCACAGGACCTCACAACCTCCACCAACTTGTCCCCTCTCCCTCCCAACCACTTTGATAGTGGGCGATTCAATAAAGTTTTCCCTGGACTCACAGACAGAGTGCTTTTAACAGAGATAATCTCGTACACCCGGTCATTTTATCTCCCTGCGGTCGTAAGCGCACGAACATTAACCTGGCTGTGCTGAATGTGTGCTCTCTTTTTAACAAATCTTTTCTCATAAATGACCTGATTTTAGACAACAAGTTAGATGGGTTATTTTTAACAGAGACATGGCTTGGCACGGAGGCACCAGTTGTTCTCACTGAGGCTTGCCCACCAAATTTTAACTTTTTATTCTCCACCAGGGGAGGCAAGAGAGGAGGCGGGACAGCATCAATTTTTAATAATACTTTAATATCAAAGGAAGTTTATTTTAACAGTTACTCATCTTTTGAGTATCACGCCTTTGTCATTTGCAGTCCTCCTGTTCTCTGCATCACTGTTTATAGACCACCCCACCATTCCACTGCTTTTATCAGTGAATTTTCAGAGCTTTTATGAATCATACACACCTCTTATAACAGAATTTTAATAACTGGCGATTTTAGCCTGCACGTGGATAACACCTCGGACTCACTGTCCAGAGAATTCTTAAACCTTTTAAATTGTATGGATTTTAATCAGCACGTCAAACAGCCAACTCACAACAGAGGACACACCTTGGACCTGGTCATAACCTATGGCCTCTCCACTGGTGTGTCCTCTGTTGTTGACCTTGCTGTGTCTGACCAATATTGTATTTTAAACTTTAGAGTGGCCAAACCAAGACCTCCTAATATTTTAACATCACCAGTTTTAACCATCAGGACGCCCCGGTGAGAGCAGTGAGGAAACGCCACCTAACTTCTTAAGTGGCTGCAAATTTTATCAAGATTTTACAGAGCATTCCTGCAGAAGTCTTACCTGCACCCTGTGATTTTATAATTATATTATAATTTAACAGGAAACTGCAACCAACCTTAGACTCTGTGGCTCCACTTTTAACAAAAACGGTAAAAACAAAACCTTTACCCCCGTGGAGAAGTAAAGATGAAATTAAAAAATCAAAAAGACTATGCCAGATTGCGGAGAGAAGGTGGAGAAAAAACAAACTCAGTCCACTATGAAATATTCTGTGAACAACTCAAATTGTACAATAAAAGTCAAACAAGCAAGAATATCCCATTTCTCAAAACTCTTCTCAGATAACAAAAACAACCCAAAAATTTCTCCACCTTCAATCTTTTAACTAACACCAATTTTAAAAAATCCCCAGAGACACCAATGGAAGCCCTCTGCGAGGACTTTGCAGACCATATCAGAAGTAAAATCGATGACATCAGATCCAATTCCCACATCACTTTTAAAGACATTTTATGGATTCTTTGAGGAACAAATTTTAAATATAGTGAATTGCTCTCCTCAGACAGGTGTCTTCCCTGCTGCCTTCAAAACGGCAGTGGTGAAGCCCCTTCTGAAGAAGAGCAATTTAGACCCAAGCAATTACAGACCTGTATCCAACTTACCCTTTTTAAGTAAGATTTTGGAAAAGCTGGTTTTAAACCAACTAAATTACCTCTTAAATACTAACAACATTTTAGAGAAATATAGGGTATGGTTTTAGAGTGAATCACAGTACCGAGACAGCCCTTTTAAAGATTTTAAATGATATCAGGCGTAATGCCGACTCACAAAAACTCACAGTCCTGGTGCTACTGGATCCAAGTGCTGCCTTTGATACAGTAGATCACCACATTTTATTAGACAGACTCAGAAACCTGGTGGACCTCTCTGGTACTGTTTTTAATTGGTTTTACTCACAGAGCGTTATTTCTATGTAAGTTTGGATACATGTTCCCATGCCCCAAGGGTCAATTCTAGGTCCAGTACTTTTTAATCTTTACATGCTTCCCCTTGGGGATGTCATCAGGAGACACGGCATCAGCTTTACATTGCCGTGTCTCCTGATGACACGGGGCCTATTGATACCCTTTTAAACTGTATTTTAGACATCAAGTCATGGATGGCAGAGAACTTCCTACTGCTCAACCGGGATAAAACAGAGGTTTTAGTTAATGGTCCTGAAGGCAAGAGAGAGACCAAAACTACAAGGTTTTACACCCTCACAATCTGTTAAGAACCTGGGCGTCATTTTCGACTCTGAGCTTAGTTTTATTCCTTATATTAAAAATGTAACAAAGATAGGTTTTTACCATCTTAAAAATATAGCCAGAGTCCACCCGTTTCTCTCTCAAGCTAACACGGAGGTACTGATGCTTTTTTCTCCTGCCATCTAGACTATTGTAATGCCCTGCTCTCTGGTCTTCCCAAAAAGACTATCTATAACTTACAATTACTCCAGAACTCAGCCGCACGTGTGCTGACGAGGACCAGAGGGTGGGAGCACATTACACCGGTTTTAGAATCGCTGCATTGGCTCCCCGTGTGTTTCAAGGTGCTTTTATTAGTTTTTAAGTGTCTTAACGGTCTCGGGCCATCTTATTTATCTGACCTCCTTTTATCTTATCAGCCCTCGCGGATCCTGAAAAACCCATGGGGAGGCGGCATTCAGCCATTGTGGTCCGAAGCTTTGGAACAGCCTGTCAGAGGGCATCAGGACCGCAGAGACCGTTGATGAAAGGAGGCTCAAGTCTCACCTTTTTAGTTTGGCTTTTAATTGATTTCTTTTACTCTTTTAATTTAGATCTGTTTTACCCTACTTATTGTCTTTTAGCTTTTAGGTCCTTTTATTCTATTCAATTTCAGGTCTTAGGTCTTTTATTCTTTTGTCTTTTAGGTTTTAGGTCTTTTTATTCTATTGTCTTAGGTTTTAGGTCTTTTTATTCTATTGTATTTTAGGTTTTAGCTCCAGTGCTTCCTCATGGGGGGCCTCTACACTGTGAGGTGTGTCTGGTCTGCCTGCCGGGGCATCGTCCTGGGGACGCCTCAGGCCCGGAGGACTGGGGGGCTCTGCCCTGTGTGTGGTGTCCACCCCGTTCTATCTGGGTCGGGGGTCTCTGTTGCGGCGGTGCTCCCTGTGGCCGCGGGCTGTGATCCCTTGCAGTGTGGATGAGCTCCCCATAGGTGGTTTCTTTTCCTCTCATGATTCCTCAGTGCCCTGCCATGTTATTACAACAACAGTTTCATTGGGGTGGGTGTGTGGGGGTCTGGGGGTGTGTTTGGGGGGAATGGACATTGTACAGATGTTCCATGTTTTTATCTTTTGTCAAGCACCTTGAGTTGCATTTTATGTATGAAAGGTGCTATACAAATAAAGTTTGATTGATTGATTGATTGATTGATTGATTGATAACAAGATGGACGAGATTAAACTAAGGGACGTTAACAACCAGATAGACAGCTGTATCATGATAACAGAGACCTGGCTGTATGAAAGCATCCCAGACCTAGCCGTGGAGCTAACAGGACGTACAATCTTTCGGGCAGACCGCACATCGGACGGTAAGAGGAGAGGAGGAGGTATGTGCGTCTATATTAACAATAGTTGGTGCACGAACACTGCCGTTATTGAGAAACACTGCTGTCCAGACCTGGAGTTTCTATTGCTAAAGTGCAGACCTTTTTATTTGCCCAGGGAAATAACCCAAGTGTTTGTAACTACCGTTTATATCCACCCACGAGCTGATGCTAATGTAGCCATGCGTAGCCTGCATGACAGCATCACCAGGCAACAGAACAAACACCCAGAGAGCTTCTTCATTGCGGCTGGAGACTTTAATCACACCAATTTAACTGTGCTCCCCAGATTCTACAAGAATGTTGACATTCAAACAAGGAAGGGTAGAACACTAGGCCAGGGGGGTATTCCAGGTAGGAGGTTCAACAAACTCTGAGTCTATCCCTGAACTCCGAGTTGACTTATTCTGAGATGGGAAACTCTGAGTATCCAGATCCAGAACAGCTGATCTGAGTTAGTTCAATCAACTCTGAGTATATTAACCTTGAGTTGCGTGCATGCACAACCACTATAAAAAGCCATCATCAATGGAGCCCCGATACCACGAGTCACCATGACAACTGAAAAAAAAAAAAAAAAAAGTTATTTTACCCTGATGGAGTTGGAGGTCTTATTGCAAGCCTATGGGGAGTATGAGAACATATTTCGGCGTAAATATATCACCGCTGCAACAGCAAAGGAGAGAGAAACGCCACGGGAGAAAATTGCTACCCGAGACAATGCGTAAGTTTGAATGTACTATTCCATTGACCTAACATTTTTTTTTTAACCGTACTTAAGAATGTAGCATACAGTTATGAATATAAGTAGGAGTAAAATCTGATTTTCATTTAGGTGCAATCCAACAGGGAAGAAAGAAGCAGCTAAAAATTAAATATAAAAACATCATTCAAAAAGGTAAAGCATATTTTGCTAGGCTATGATTGTACCTCACTTTGATTTTAATTTCATTTTGTTTAATTGACTTAGGCTATTAAACAAAGTAAATATTAATTCAGTGGCTACTTCAAGTAGTAATTTAAACCCCTAACAAAATGTTGTTTTAACACGTCATCTCACTTAATACCCCACTTACTACATTACCACTTGATACAATATTTCCACATTTTTATTTTATATGTATTGAAGTCATTTAAAATGTGACGATGTGTCCATGAACACTCAATAAAATACTAATTTAAAAAACAATTAACATTTGAGCTCTCCTCAACCAACAGAAAGAAGGCAGAGGTCTGAAAAACGGGTGGAGGGCCACATCCACCACCTCTGACAGAGGCTGAGGAGCTGTCCCATAGCCAAAACTGTGAGGGACCGATGGCTGGGCATCACCAGGAGGAGGGTCCATCAACTTCCACAGTGCAGCTTGACACAGTGAGATTTTTTGTCAATACCATGTTAAATCTGTATGTAGAACTGTAGGAATTAAATGTCGTCCATAAGTTTCCCAGTTACCAGTGAAGGAGTTTTATAGAGTCCACCTCATGAAGAGTATAGAGAAAAATGAAAAGGAAATGGCCTATCTGGATCGCCAGATTAGAAAAACAGACCTTGAAATTCTATCACTGGAACGCCAGTTGACGTGGGTGCACTTCACAGGTGAAATATGTTAATGGATGGAACTATATTACAAATCCTAACTGCTGCTTTTGTACTTTTAGGGAAAAGAAGAAGAAGACCAAATAACATGTGAATTTGTCTTTATTTGACTGTTTTAATCAAAAGTAATTTCTGCTGATTAGGTCCCTTACAGCCCTTCCATCCTGGACGTCTGCAGGGTGGCTGGGATGGTCATCCTCAGGGTCATTATTTTGTACGGCAGGGTGTTGCTCTCCTCTAATAATTGCAGTATTATGGAGAACAACACATGCCACAATGATGTCACATGCCCTTTTATTTTTGTAACAATGTGATATCATACCACCACCATAAAAACAGAAGCTCATATGGCCTACTCATTTCATTCACTCTCCTTAGACACAGCTGAAAAATATGTGGAATAATTATGTAATAAAAAAAAAGAAAATTCTCAAGTGGTCTTGTCAGTATTCTTTAGTGTACAGGCTGCAGGTTGGCCCTTACGAGAGTAGTTGAGGGTGGTGGCAGTAGAGCCATGTTAACTGGCATATATGGGTTAGTAGGACTGAACAGACTCAGAAGTGAGCACACACAGCTACAGTGAGCCCAGAACGGCAATCGTAACAGTCAGTCACCATCCACACTTCTTAAAGGTACAATGTTTAACAAAGTACTGATTGAGTTACACAATCAATACAGCATGTACCAGTGCAGACCCTGTATGTATTGAACATGTGTTCATTTTTGGCCAGCTCTGATTCTGACAAAAGTCTGAGGCTTTCAGACACAAGCCTTATGTTTGAAGTATACAAAGGTCTTTTGGGACAGTGTGATGAGCTCAGAAATCCTGAAACATGTCTGGGTTCCCTTTCCTGGTCTGGTAGCCTGCATAACAGGTAGAAAATGAATAGATGGAGAATAATGTAAAATTATTGTACAGACCACAGGTGAACCAGAGTACAGAGCACTGAGTGCATTTCAGTCTCAAAATATCATTGCCATATTGTATAATTCAATTTGACTTTAGAACAATGTTGTCACGTAACCTTTACACTTCATAGTTTCTAAACTTTAGAGTGGCCAAACCAAGACCTCCTAGCACCAAACATGAATGAACACTTTAATTTCATATTTCTCAATATTTGGTTCTATTTGGAAGGAAATTAGGGAACAGGAAGAAGAAATGATAAAATAGACATTACTTTGTGTAAGTGAGTAAGTGCAAAACTATTATTTACTTACGTAATAGAAGGAAGTCAATCTGGTTACACACCAGCCGACATCTGCACCGGTTAGCGGTATCTCTGTGTAGAAAGGTCCAGCTACTCATTAAGTCCCTGTGTGGAACCAGACCCTGGGATCCTCCACCTGGACAGTGTCTTTTTTCACTGGCATTTATTTCACACCGACTCTGGGATCACATGTATTAAAGCCTGGATTTTATGGGCCAGTGAAAGACTATTCTCACCACCTTTGAAAGGAGGATTTTGTTAAAGGATATTGTTGGCCCAGAATCAGCATGTAAACTAGCATGAGAAAACACAGCTGATCTTATCTAACATTTTTAGCAATTCCAGTTTGTTACAATTTGGGGTTTATTTTTGTAGCTCTGGTCATATTTTTTATCAACTATGATAACATTGTACTCAATAGGCTAATTTCTTATTCTGATTCTGATACAGAAGAGAATGTCTTTACCACAAAAACAATGGCATTGATTGGTCAAACTTCACAAAGACTTACCCCACAAGCAACAACTTGTGGTCAAATGACTAATGACTGTCATTTCACAGAAGCTCATGATGTTACAACTATTTTGTTACTGTCATGCAGGCAACAACAAAATAGTTTCTGATGAGGCGCCTCATCAGAAATTGTTCAACTCTGTAATTTTGGAAGGCAATGACAAGCACATATTTGTCACTTAGGTATGAAACCTTTTTGTTCTGGAAATTAAGTTTGGCATGCCCTGTCTTGAACTGGCTGTTGTGCAGTCAAAGAAAGATAAGATTTCCTCATTTAAAACTGCATGCGAAGCAGCAAGATTTCTCCCACACCATAAAGATGAACAACCAACCCACCAGCTAACAATTAATGATATGTGATGAGCATGAGCAGCTAAATACTGTATTGTGTAAATATTAATACATGTGTTTTCACGTTTACAAGCATATTGCTGCATAGAGTTGCTACAGATTATAACATGTTATGAGATCTGATTTACCAGTTATCTGTATACGGTATTCACTACTATTCAGTTTACAGTGATGTTGATAGGTATGCATTCTGAATTAAAATCTGGAAAGATGCAGTAAACTCACTATTGACACGTGCAATGGATGCACCCTATGTTTTCTGTGATACTACATGGTGAATTAAGTGCTATGAGCCAATGTTTAATTTGGCGTGTATGTGATCCACCAACCAGCCCATATTTTAGTGTTTCTGGCTGCTGTGTCTGCAATGTATCTAGTGACAAGAAGAGACTAGTCGTCTTGCCCTGAGAAGTTTCTCATCAGTGTCTTATACTCAAATGGCAGTAGTTGCATGTGTGTTGAAACTTGTTCAGATTAACCTTGATCATGCTCAGCCCACTTATAGACTATATATTATCATTAAAACATACATAAAATACGTAAATATAATGAGTTTACGTAATAAAAAAAAAGCAGAGTATTTTGTGGGAGGTCAAACATTTAGGTTACAGTTTAAATATACTTACTACTGTTTTTCAAAACACAGACTCTTAATAGTTCATTGTATACCATTTGTCTTCATAATATGTAAATATCATTTGTTCCTGCACTACTGTTTTTGGCCTTGGTGCCCTACATTTTGGCCATGATGCTCCAATAACTTTGGATTTATCAAAGGCCAAAGTGGTCTTGCCCTAAAAAATTATGTTTTTGGAGATGGTGACATCATCTGTGCTCTTACTGATGTAGCCAGTGAAACATGCTGCATAGTAAATCAGTTACCTGTTCATGGGTGGCAGCTTTTTTGAGCACGTTCCAGTCTGTGCAACAGTCTTATGAGGCTGAGGTAGCTGTACACTGACACAACAATAATATTGGTATATTCCCTCTGCAGATAAAAAGGATGGCTCTTTACAGTCATATTCCATGAATGGTGAACAGTGGCTGGAGTTAATCATAGCATTTGCATACCATTCCTTCTTGTTATAAACACATATACCTCTTTATTTGTGTCTTATCTGTCTAAGAGATCTTTTTTTAATTTTAATTTCGTAAATCTTTTTTTTTTTTTTTTCTCCATAATTGGTGTTGGTTTATTCATTTTGAGAGTGGTGTTTATCTGTTATTGCCAACTCTAGGTTACATTTTCCTAGTGTGATACACTGAAGTATATAGAACTACAACTCACAACATAATGTTATCATTTGCAAATCCTTTGTCACATATAGTTAATTAAAAACAGTACAAAGAAATATATTTAATGGGGCAAAGACTGAATGCTCAAGAAGCACCTGTTTAGAACATTGCACAGGTTAATTTGTAGCAGTTGTAGCAGCATCAGGATTGGTTATGAAAGAGGGATCCTCGAAAGGCTCAGTGGAGGGGATGAGATTCATCACTTTGTGACACATACGATTGTATTAAGGATACTACTCAATAGGCTTAGGAATACGTCACAAAACCATTGTAGACTCTTTTAAAGTTGTACATAGTGTGAAAAAAAAAATAAAAAATCTGGTAACCATGCATACGAAAGTATTTCCCAAAGTAGGGTTAGGGTTAGGGTAGGGTTAGGGTTACCCTAACCCTAACCCCACCCTAACTCTAACCCTAACTCCCCCACAAGGAAAGTTCAGTTCAAAGTGGTCAGTGACAGATAACATTCCCATAATGTATATTTCAATCCTTCTGTATTCATCTCTTACTCTCAATTTTACTCTTCACTTCAGTGCTTATGTAGCCAAATCCTTTACATAATATACATAAGACCCTACTTTTCTGCCAACCAAAAAAAATGTGGTTGAGAACACTCAATTTTCATCAGGTGGTCTATTTTTTTGTCCTTAGGATTAAGGTAACCTCTTTTGGTAATTTACTGAGTCCAAAAACCCTGCCTATACTAAGTCCAGTCAAATGGTACAGATGCGGTTGTGTTTATTCAGATAATGTGGCAAGGTGCTAATTTGGTATTCTTTTGGCATGAAACTGTGCTTGTCTTTCTACCTGCTCAGACCAACCAGACAATTTTAGTGGCTTTAGTTGTCTAAGGAATGTTCGATCTCTCCAAAATGACAAAACACTTTTCATGTTTGTGATGTTTTACCTCTTTCACTTTACTATACATTTTTTTTCCCCCAGATGTAAGCAATTACTCGATGAGTACAGTGTTATGTTATGTGAGTTATGTGAGTACAGTGTTATTACCTCTGATAGAACTAATGGCAAGAAATACCAAAATATGACTCAAGTTTTAAAAAAATGGAATTATCCTTGAAGTATTGTTGGAGTGTTGACTGGTGTGGTTGTAAAGCTAATAGAATCTCTGATTGAAAATTGTTGATTATTTTACACTTAAGAGTTTATTCTACTCTGAAGAATATCTGATTCAGTCTGGACTGCTCCCTGTGCTCCTTATGACTGCATTTGTTTTTTTTTCCCAAGTTTTGAATTATGTAATACTTGTTTGGGTGCATTCCAAGTTACCCTTCCCATACAAAAAACACTGGGAAGATGTTACAGATTTGTGTTTACCAGTTGTCATTTGGATTATTGAGCTACATAGGGGATTACTAACACAAAGAGTAGTATTTTCTCAGACTGTCAGACTAAGCTTATGACGTTTTTCATATGTGACACCTAATTCCATTTAAATGCTTCTCAATGCTGTTAGCACACACTGAGATTGGTGAGGGCAAATTATAAATACTTTGTTCATGTACAATTATTATTCCCTTCAAAATCTGGAAGAAAAAGTGTTAAAAATGAAACTGTTAAACTGCTAATGTTACCCTCTGTCTATGCAACTGTATTGTGGTACGACTTGCAGGGCGTGTTCATTGTCCAAAGGCCAGGTTTGTGTGATATTGTGTGCCCTTCCATATAGGAGTGCTACGTGTCATCTGGGAAAACTGTGTGAGACAATGCAGAATCAATTCTGGCAGCGCTAACAGGGAATTATGTAAAGAACGCTCAAATAAAGATGTCTGCACCATCATAAAAGGACAAAGAGCAAAAGGGAAGGCAAGCAAATTGAATCAAGCATATTCCAAATTGAACAAGTGCGGATCTCCTCCTGTGCTTGTTCTGCCCTCTTTTTTGGTTTCCTTGTGTCACCCCTCTCCTTTCCTCCTCCTCCCCTGCTTCACTCTCTTTATTTGTCTCCTCTTGTCCAGGAATTTGTTAAGAGGATGGAAAAGTACTGGAGTGTCTTGCCAACTCTCCCATTCCACTCCAAGTGGACTGGCTGATCAGACGCAGAGTTGCAGGACAGATCAGTCTGACACAGAACCTTGCTTGCTACTTACTTACCTGTGTCACTGCTAGCAAGGCAAGACAGGTCAGGAGTCTAATTCTGGGATCACACACACACACACACACACACACACACACACACACACACACACACACACACACGTTGTGTTTTTATCACTTGTGGGGACATTACGTAGACTTACATTCATTTCCTAGAGCCTTACCCTAACCCTAACCCTAACCACTACCTGCCTATTCCTAACCCTATACCTAACCTAACCTTGCCTAACCCGTAACCCTATCCTCAGTCTTCACCCTAAAATTTAATGATTTACATCAAGGGGACCTGTATTTTTTCCCCATAAGGCAGGTGAGTCCCCACATTGTGACTGTGTAAACAGAATTTTTGTCCCCACAGCGTGATAAATACCTGGTCTCACACACACACACTGCACACTCACAAAGAGCATATTCACATGTCACTAAGTGGCCACCTATTTCTTTTCTGTTACTCTGTTATCATGTATGCGACAATTTTACTCATGGGCATCATTACAATACAAAAGTATATATTAAATCTATAAGTACATGTTGTTTATGCCTGTTAGTCAGTTTTAGCAAAGGTACCTTTTGGTTTGATAGCTTTGATTTAATTCGCTTTTAGTTCAGTTTCTCTTGTTCAGAAACTATTTTGTTGTTGCCTGCATGACAGTAACAAAAAAGTTGTAACATCATGCTACTTAGACTTGTGTGGGAAATATTTACCTGTTGAAATGTTAGTGTGATCTTTTTTCCTTATTAACTACATCAATAAATGAATCATTAAATTAATATTTTTCTATAATCAAAGGATATAGAGTCTACAATATTTTTTAGTGGGATAAAGATAAGCAGTCGGGGTGAAGGATGTTCAGACACCATTATGTTCTGCAATGAAATGTTCTGACACTTTTTTTGGTTTTTTAGTCATAGCTCATGTAGTCTTCCATTGACGCACCATGTTTGTCAAAACAAATTGTGTTTGTATGTTTGTGTCATCTCAGCAAATAATTGCTGGGATGTGGAAACACGCTAAAACCACAAAAATATAGATTCAACAGGTCAAGAAACACAAACTATCAGGTTGTAAACAAACAACACGTTTATTGTTATTATTATGGAAATTAAATTATGGATTATTTGCAGATATTTGCATATTAAGTGCTGCTTGGGCATGAATCCTCTGATCTTTGCTGTTTTTAAACAGGTAGAACACAGACTTTGTAACTGATTTGACATTAACTTTAAACTCTGTGATTACATCAAGATTTCTTACTAGATTTTTGGCTTTTGGCAGCAGAGAGATGAAATGAGTTCTCACTATCAGCCTTCCATCTTTTGCGCCAAAGACAGTTATCACAGTTGATGGAAATGTACTCAATTTTTGACAGAGCTTGTTATTCTATATATATGTATAATTTCGCCCAATAGAAGCATTTAAATTTTAAATAGACAAGGATCAAGGACTGAGCCTTGGCGAACTTCTCATATCATGTTGGTCCACTCAGATGCATAATTACCAACTGAAATAAAACTTTTGGGAAAAAAGACAACACATATTGACACAATTAATTTGGGGAGGTGTGAAAATAATAATAATAATAATAATACGAAATAATAAATAAAGCCATAATAATAGTAATAATAACTTAAGGTCCGCTTACCAACCTCTTCTAGAGTTTTCAATTGCATCTCACTCTTTTTGTAGTCAAGTCATCTTAAATGGTTGGCAAAAAAAAGAAGAAAAAAAAAAACCATCTGTTATCATATGACCAAAGTTGACACATTATGACAACTTAGCAAATTCCATCTACCAAGGAAGGCCTTGGGAA
>JBBMOE010000005.1:15437876-15441830 GCA_037975065.1 Chaetodon trifasciatus
CCCCCACCGCCTCCAGATCTACCACTGGACAACAGGTTCAACATCCTAAGCCTGCAGGATTTCCCTCCCGTCGGTACCTCGCCCAGCTCGCCTCCAGGACCTGACCACCCAGCTGGCTGTGGCTCTCACCAGTCCAGGCTCCAGGATCCGCCTGTTCAGCATGGTCCCTCCCCTCCAGCTCGGACCGGTGCAACCACCACGCGACGCCAGCAGGCTCCACCTCGCCACCGCCGCACCCCAAGGGAGCCAGTTGTGCAGCGCACTCACCCCTCGGTACTGGTAGTGGGGACCTCCATGGTCAGGCACGTGGCAGTGCCTGGCGGCCGGACCTTCTGCCACCCTGGAGCCCGCGTCATGGAGGTTGCATCCGCCGCTCTTCAGCTGTGTGCGCAGCACAGCCCGGCCTCCACACTGGTCCTGGAGGCTGGCATCAACGATGTCAAAAAACAGCAGTCGGAGGTCCTAAAGAAGGACTTCGTGTCGCTGATCGACCGCCTGTTGGACACGGGGAAGCGCCTAATTGTCTCCGGTCCGCTTCCCCCACCACGCTACGGTGACGTCATCACCAGCCGGCTTCGCCAGCTGCACCTGTGGCTGAAGGGATACTGCCTGATCAAAAGCATCCCGTATGTGGACAACTTTATAGCGTTTTTTAACAGGCCTTGCCTTTTTAAACGGGACGATCTCCACCCTAATCAGGAGGGCTCACGGCTTTTATCAGTCAACATTGACCTCGCTGTCCGGTCCTGCACTTCAGCCACCTCCTGACTCACCGGTATCACTCACGCACACAGGCCCCCTGCCGCACATTCACCCTCACCCTCGTCCACTACATGTTTCACCCACAACATACATACATCAGTAACCCCCTCTCTGCCACCAAAAACTCAGGACATTTACACCATTAGAACCATCATTTCACACAGACATTTAAAAACCAGGAATGTTTTTAGACCCAGCACTGTTTTTAACATTCCATTGAAGCACCATGATGAGCGCACATTCAGCACAGATATCAAGTTAGCTGTGCTGAATGTGCGCTCTCTCTTCAACAAATCTTTTATTATAAATGATTTAATTTTAGACAAAAATCTAGATAGCATTCTCCTTACAGAGACATGGCTTGGCACTGATGCACCTGTTGTTCTCACTGAGGCTTCCCCACCAAATTTTAACTTTTTATTCTCTACTAGGGGGGGCAAAAAAGGAGGTGGAACTGCATCTATTACAAGAATTACAATGTCTGCAAAGTCAGTTCCTTTTAACAGTTTTACATCATTTGAACATCACGCCTTTGTTCTTAGCAGCCCACCTATTCTTTGCATAACGGTCTACAGACCACCAAAGTATTCATCCTCTTTTATCAGTGAATTCTCTGATTTCTTATCTATCATTCACACCAAATACAACAGGATTTTAATTACTGGTGATTTTAATCTACACATCGACAACATCTCGGACCCAGTATCCAGAGAATTTTTAAACCTCTTGAACTGTCTGGATTTTAAACAGCACGTTACGCAGCCGACCCAGAACAGGGGGCACACCCTTGACCTGGTCATAACTTATGGCCTGTCCGTGGGTGTGTCCTCTGTTGTGGATCTGGCTGTGTCTGACCACTACTGTGTGTTTTTTAACATCACCAGTTTTAATCAGCGGGAGGCTCCAGTGAGAACAGTGAGGAAACGCTACCTAACTCCTGAAGTGGCTGCAAATTTTACCCAGATTTTACAGAGCACTCCTGCAGAGTTTTTACCAGCGCCCTGCGATTTTATCGTTGACAATTTTAACAGCAACCTGAAGTCAGCGCTGGACTCAGTGGCTCCTTTTTTAACAAAAACAATTAAGAAAAAACCTTTACCTCCCTGGAGAAATGAGGATATTAAGCAACTGAAAAGAAAATGCAGGAGTGCTGAGAGGAAATGGAGAAAATCAAAACTAACGGTCCACTACGAAGTTTTACATCAACACCTCAAAACTTACAATGGCACTATTAAACAGGCAAGAATTTCTCACTTCCGAAAACTAATCTCTGACCACAAAAATAATCCCAAATTTCTCTTCTCCACAATTGATCTTTTAACAAACGGTAATTTTAACAGATCTCATAACACAACAACAAATACCCTGTGTGAAGACTTTGCAGACCACTTCAGGCACAAAATTGATAACGTCAGATCTAGTCTTTTATCTCAACAGGTTTTAACTACCAACACATCTGGATCACAGGTTTTACCTGAGGAAACATTGGAGAGTTTTGCCCTGGTTGATGCGAGGACACTTGGTCGAGTTTTCTCCCAGGTAAACCCTACAACCTGCCTTTTAGATCCAATTCCCACACCGTTTTTTAAAACACTTTATGGATTCTTTGAGGAACAGCTGTTATACATGGTGAATTGCTCTCTTCAGACGGGTGTCTTCCCCACCTCCTTTAAAACGGCGGTGGTGAAGCCCCTTCTGAAGAAGAGCAACTTAGACCCCAACATTCTTAATAATTACCGACCTGTATCCAACTTACCCTTTTTAAGTAAAATTTTAGAAAGACTGGTTTTTAACCAAGTAAATGACTTCTTAAACAGAAACAACATTTTAGAAAGGTGTCAGTCTGGTTTTAGGACGAACCACAGTACCGAGACAGCACTTTTAAAGATTTTAAATGATATCAGGTGCAACTTAGATAAACACAAGCTCACAGTCTTGGTTCTACTAGAGCTAACCGCCGCCTTTGATACAGTAGACCATCACATTTTATTAAACAGACTGAGGCACCTGGTCGGCCTCTCAGGTACTGCTTTTAACTCGTTCGTCTCATACCTCACTGACAGACACTTCTTTGTAAGTTGGGATGCATGTTCCTCAGGAACCCATGAGATCAAGTGTGGGGTTCCCCAGGGGTCGATTTTAGGGCCAACTCTTTTTAATCTGTACATGCTACCCCTTGGGGACGTCATCAGGAGGCACGGCATCAGCTTCCATAGTTATGCTGATGATACGCAACTGTACATTGCCGTGTCTCCTGATGACACAGGGCCAATTGATGCCCTTTTTAACTGCATTTTAGACATCAAGTCATGGATGGCAGAAAATTTCCTTCAGCTCAACCAGGACAAAACAGAGGTCTTAGTCATTGGTCCTGAAGGCCAGAGAGAGAAACTTTTACCAAAACTACAAGATCTTAAACCAACACATTCTGTAAAAAATCTGGGCGTGACTTTTGACTCTGAGCTGACTTTTATTCCACACATCAAAAACATAACAAAGATAGGTTTTTACCATCTTAAGAACATAGCCAGAGTCCGCCCGTTTCTCTCTCAGGCCAGCACGGAGGTGCTGATGCATGCTTTTATTTCATGTCGCTTAGATTACTGCAATGCCCTGCTCTCTGGTCTTCCCAAAAAGAGTATCTCCAACCTTCAGTTACTTCAGAATTCAGCCGCACGAGTGCTGACGAGGACCAGAGGGCGGGAGCACATTACACCAGTTTTAAAATCGCTGCATTGGCTCCCCGTGCGTTTCAGGATAGATTTTAAGGTTCTTCTATTAGTTTTTAAGTGTCTTAACGGTCTCGGGCCTTCTTATTTATCTGACCTACTTTTACCCTATCAGCCCTCGCGGACCCTGAGGTCCTTCGGCACTGGCCTCTTAACCATTCCAAAAGTAAGAACTAAAACACACGGGGAGGCGGCTTTTAGTCATTATGGCCCCCGATTGTGGAATAGCCTGCCGGAGAACCTCAGGGCCGCAGAGACTGTTGATGTTTTTAAAAAGAGGCTCAAGACCCACCTTTTTAATCAGGCTTTCAATTGATTTGTTTGACTCTTCTCATTCCTTTAATCAGGCTTCTTATCATTTTTAATCTTTATTCGTATCTTATTTTAGCTGCATCATGTTTTAACGACATGTTTAATTATTATTTATATCATTTATCCATTTTATTTTATTTTATTTTATTTT
>JBBMOE010000005.1:15442230-15477988 GCA_037975065.1 Chaetodon trifasciatus
TGCCGCACATTCACCCTCACCCTCGTCCACTACATGTTTCACCCACAACATACATACATCAGTAACCCCCTCTCTGCCACCAAAAACTCAGGACATTTACACCATTAGAACCATCATTTCACACAGACATTTAAAACCCAGGAATGTTTTTAGACCCAGCACTGTTTTTAACATTCCGTTGAAGCACCATGATGAGCGCACATTCAGCACAGATATCAAGTTAGCTGTGCTGAATGTGCGCTCTCTCTTCAACAAATCTTTTATTATAAATGATTTAATTTTAGACAAAAATCTAGATAGCATTCTCCTTACAGAGACATGGCTTGGCACTGATGCACCTGTTGTTCTCACTGAGGCTTCCCCACCAAATTTTAACTTTTTATTCTCTACTAGGGGGGGCAAAAAAGGAGGTGGAACTGCATCTATTACAAGAATTACAATGTCTGCAAAGTCAGTTCCTTTTAACAGTTTTACATCATTTGAACATCATGCCTTTGTTCTTAGCAGCCCACCTATTCTTTGCATAATGGTCTACAGACCACCCAAGTATTCATCCTCTTTTATCAGTGAATTCTCTGATTTCTTATCTATCATTCACACCAACTACAACAGGATTTTAATTACTGGTGATTTTAATCTACACATCGACAACATCTCGGACCCAGTATCCAGAGAATTTTTAAACCTCTTGAACTGTCTGGATTTTAAACAGCACGTTACGCAGCCGACCCACAGCAGGGGGCACACCCTTGACCTGGTCATAACCTATGGCCTGTCCATGGGTGTGTCCTCTGTTGTGGATCTGGCTGTCTGACCACTACTGTGTGTTTTTTAACATCACCAGTTTTAACCAGCAGGAGGCTCCAGTGAGAACAGTGAGGAAACGCTACCTAACTCCTGAAGTGGCTGCAAATTTTACCCAGATTTTATAGAACACTCCTGCAGAGTTTTTACCAGAGCCCTGCGATTTTATCGTTGACAATTTTAACAGCAATCTGAAGTCAGCGCTGGACTCAGTGGCTCCTCTTTTAACAAAAACAATTAAGAAAAAACCTTAGAAATGAGGAAATTAAGCAACTGAAAAGAAAATGCAGGAGTGCTGAGAGGAAATGGAGAAAATCAAAACTAACAGTCCACTACGAAGTTTTACATCAACACCTCAAAACTTACAATAGCACTATTAAACAGGCAAGGATTTCTCACTTCCAAAAACTAATCTCTGACCACAAAAATAATCCCAAATTTCTCTTTTCCACAACTGATCTTTTAACAAACGGTAATTTTAACAGATCTCATAACACAACAACAAATACCCTGTGTGAAGACTTTGCAGACCACTTCAGGCACAAAATTGATAACATCAGATCCAGTCTTTTATCTCAACAGGTTTTAACTACCAACACATCTGGATCACAGGTTTTACCTGAGGAAACATTGGAGAGTTTTGCCCTGGTTGATGCGAGGACACTTGGTCGAGTTTTCTCCCAGGTAAACCATACAACCTGCCTTTTAGATCCAATTCCCACACCGTTTTTTAAAACACTTTATGGATTCTTTGAGGAACAGCTGTTATACATGGTGAATTGCTCTCTTCAGACGGGTGTCTTCCCCACCTCCTTTAAAACGGCGGTGGTGAAGCCCCTTCTGAAGAAGAGCAACTTAGACCCCAACATTCTTAATAATTACCGACCTGTATCCAACTTACCATTTTTAAGTAAAATTTTAGAAAGACTGGTTTTTAACCAAGTAAATGACTTCTTAAACAGAAACAACATTTTAGAAAGGTGTCAGTCTGGTTTTAGGATGAACCACAGTACCGAGACAGCCCTATTAAAGATTTTAAATGATATCAGGTGCAACTTAGATAAACACAAGCCCACAGTCTTGGCTCTACTGGATCTAACCGCCGCCTTTGATACAGTAGACCATCACATTTTATTAAACAGACTGAGGCACCTGGTCGGCCTCTCAGGTACTGCTTTTAACTGGTTCGTCTCATACCTCACTAACAGACACTTCTTTGTAAGTTGGGATACATGTTCCTCGGGGACCCATGACATCAAGTGTGGGGTTCCCCAGGGGTCAATTTTAGGGCCAACTCTTTTCAATCTGTACATGCTACCCCTTGGGGACATCATCAGGAGGCACGGCATCAGCTTCCATAGTTGTGCTGATGATACGCAACTGTACATTGCCGTGTCTCCTGATGACACAGGGCCAATTGATGCCCTTTTTAACTGCATTTTAGACATCAAGTCATGGATGGCAGAAAATTTCCTTCAGCTCAACCAGGACAAAACAGAGGTCTTAGTCATTGGTCCTGAAGGCCAGAGAGAGAAACTTTTACCAAAACTACAAGATCTTAAACCAACACATTCTGTAAAAAATCTGGGCGTGACTTTTGACTCTGAGCTGACTTTTATTCCACACATCAAAAACATAACAAAGATAGGTTTTTACCATCTTAAGAAGATAGCCAGAGTCCGCCCGTTTCTCTCTCAGGCCAGCACGGAGGTGCTGATGCATGCTTTTATTTCATGTCGCTTAGATTACTGCAATGCCCTGCTCTCTGGTCTTCCCAAAAAGAGTATCTCCAACCTTCAGTTACTTCAGAATTCAGCCGCACGAGTGCTGACGAGGACCAGAGGGCGGGAGCACATTACACCAGTTTTAAAATCGCTGCATTGGCTCCCCGTGCGTTTCAGGATAGATTTTAAGGTTCTTTTATTAGTTTTTAAGTGTCTTAACGGTCTCGGGCCTTCTTATTTATCTGACCTACTCTTAACCTATCAGCCCTCGTGGACCCTGAGGTCCTTCGGCACTGGCCTCTTAACCATACCAAAAGTAAGAACTAAAACACACGGGGAGGCGGCTTTTAGTCATTATGGCCCCCGACTGTGGAATAACCTGCCGGAGAACCTAAGGGCCGCAGAGACTGTTGATGTTTTTAAAAAGAGGCTCAAGACCCATCTTTTTAATCAGGCTTTCAATTGATTTGTTTGACTTATCTTATTCCTTTAATCAGGCTTCTTATCATATTTAACTTTTATTCGTATCTTATTTTAGCTGCATCATGTTTTAACGACATGTTTAATTATTATTTATATAATTTATCCATTTTATCTTATTTTATTTTACTTTATTCTATTCTCCAGTGTTTCCTCATGGGGGCCCCTGTTTTCTTCATGGGGGCCCTTGGTTTTTAGCGTTTCCTCATGGGGGCCCCCCACACTGGGAGCTGCTTTTGGTCTACTGACGGGTGCGCTGTCGAGGAGATGGCTCTGGCCTGGACGGCTGGAGGCCTCTGCACCTTGGTGCGGGGCCTCCTGTCTGCCTGGGTCGGAGTGTCTCGGGCGGCGCTCCCTAGTCATGGGCCGGGGGCCCTCTCAGTGTGGATGGCCCCCAAAGGTTGCTTATTCCTTGCCTTGCCCGTATGGGTGTGTGTGTTCGTGTGTGCGTGTCTGTGAGTGTGTGTTTTTATATGTTCCTGTATGTTTTTATTGGGGCGGGAGGGCTGGGTTTTCCTCTTTGTTGTTTTTAGCCTCTGTGAGGCACTTTGTGTTGCTTTTAAGTATGAAAAGTGCCATATAAATAAAGTTTGATTTGATTTGATTCGTTAATAAAACGCCAGGGCACCAACGTTCCTCAGCTAAGAAGGATTTTATTGATTAAATCTTGTAATGCTGATGTAATGATAACGAATGAACCAACAGTAAACCAGTCTGATAATCTGAAGGGTTAACTCTAGATATAGGAATCGTCTATATTCAGCTCAAAAGGACACCATCCGACTACGACTTGAATTAAGAAAACTCATTTATTAAACACAATCATGGATAATGAATAATGTATCATGAATAGGATGACAGGTGATATAGGTTATGTGAAATAACACAAGAAATTGCAGAGAGAAACTTATGGCAAACAATGGCAAAAATAAGTTTGGCAAGAAGTAGTTAAAAGGGGAAAAATGGAGACGCAAATGTAAAGTTAATTTACGGAACGAATAGTTGAGAAAATTTAGACAAATTAATAGTATCATACCCTCATGGACGAACTCTCATTCAAACCTGCTTATTATGCCTACTTGGTCAACAGCGTTCCGATCAAGACCGGCTCCAAACTGGCCTGAAGATGCTTCCAGTGGTCGTCTGTGGCTCGATCTGCTCGGCGGTCCGGTGAGAGGACCAGGCACACCAAGGTTGAGAGCTGATATTGGACGATGATGTTTCAGGGACTGGACCTATCTGGTGTCGGTGACAGGCAAGGAACGGCTTCAGGTGGTTGTTTACCCCGATTCAAGGGTTCAACAGCTGGCTGCAGGTTGTCGTCTTAGTTGGTAACCGTGAAGTATGATTTTAAATGGATAATAATAAGATTGATAGCCTCTTCGATGGCCAGTCGAAAAGTTACAACAAAATTATTATTACTTGACTAGTATTTTACAAAAAAAAACAAATCGTGTGACTTGGCGTGGCTAGGAGTTTCACAAAAGATTGAGAAAACGACGGAACAAAACAATTTTTCGAGGCAAAGAAAAATTAAGGCTGCGCAGGAAAAGTTTAGCAGTGACAAAGTGAAAATTAAGACTCGAAAAAAATGAAAGAAGTAAAAGAAGTGTAAGAAGTCAAAGACGTGAAGAGAAAAAAAGAGTAAAAAGGTAAAAAGGTGTAGAAAAAAAAGAAGAAAAGTAAAAAGGGACTCTGCCACGCTCTACGGCCAGTTTTTAAATCTCGCTCCGGGGCGTGTCTAATCGATAGGCCATCTCTCATGTGGGATGGTTCGTAGGCGTGTGAAGTCATTTCATTTTATGAGGCGAAGGTTAATTCATGCTTCGTACGAGGGCTCATCTGTTTCTCACTATGGTCAATCATACATATAATTTGAATAGGCAATTTTCAATGGCATTTAACATTGTTCAAAAACATGACAATTAGACAATTCTTATGAGTGGATGATAACATTCAACAATAATCAAGATAATTATTCCTAATACTCATCCTAATATATATGATGATTCAAAACACAATTACCACAACATATCAACAAAATAAGAGAAAAGCAGACTACATTTGCCAAAATGATTGTCACTATTATGACGATTCATTAATAAATGTCTCATAAAGTATATTCAACTTCACCACTACAAACCCTAGATGGCAGTCTGGTTCCATAGTAAAAACTCGCACCAACTTTTTAATCAAGGTTAAAATCGCAACTTTGTCATTTTATAAGCTAAAATCACAGGGAAAGCATTAAGATTATACAGATTATGAGGTTAATACTGTGAAAACATACCAAGTTAAATCAAATATAAAGATTCAGTTATCCTAGTATACCAGAAAACAAGGCACAGAGACTTACAAAACTGTTTGTTTCAGGACTGTCTAATTTACAACCCATCAGCATTAACTGGTTTTTTGGATTCGTCTGAGACCTGGCCTTTGTTCTCCCAACCAGTTTTATTGTCCGTGTCTCCTATGGGGCTATCAAGAGAACCTTAGCCTCTCTGTGACAAACATGCTGGGAAAGGTAATCTTTGATGTGAAGGTGTTGGTAATCCAGCTTCCTTGAAAGAGTGTGAAGGAAATATCTTTGAGCCAGACATCCCGTCTCTCTCCGAGATAACCTCTACTTGTGCACATTCCAGGTGGTAAATAATTCCTAAAAGTTAGACTGTTTTACATTTCTCATTTCCTCTGAGAAATGCAGAGAGGGTGAGGGAAGGTCAGTTAGAGGTCAGTTCTGCTACAGTAGACTCACTCTTTTTTAAGAGAGCCGGTTCTCATGGCTCGGCTCTCATAAAAGAGCCGGCTCCCAAGTGGCTCTTCTCGCTCCGGCTCTCAGGCAGGAGCCAGCTCCGATTGTTCATTTCAAAGAGCCAGTTCTAACAGCCGTTTCGTTCGCAACCGACACATCACTATCACTTAGCACTACGCGTGTGAAAGTAGTGGACATGGCGGGAATAAACAGACCGAGTTCTTCAGTAGTTTAACCGTACATGTTCGAACCTGAATTGGATCCTGAAGGAGGGGAGGCTCCTACAGAACCTCAGACAATTCAGCTTGATGCCCCTGAAAGGTTAATCTCAAAACGTCTATTTTTTTCTTTTCGGTACGAGCACCGCCTGTACAGGAGGCAGCGTGAGAGGCCCGCAGTTCAGACGGTCAATGCTCACGCTAGGAAGCACCAATCCTAACTTGTAGCATACCAGAATGACGGGGAGAAACTCAGCTGAAAGCCTCTACCAAGCATTGGCACCCAAACGAAACATAATTCATACTCCAAGAAATTATATGGGCTTGTGACAAAAACACGAAAATAGCGTATGTCCACTTTCGCACATCTGCTGATTTCACCGTGTCACGCAAACCACACAAGCCTGGTATCATATGAAAGCAGAGAGTCGTTTACATAAAGGGGAGGGGGTTTCTAGCAGTCACTGTGTTTCTGAGACATTGACCAGTCTAACTGCGCTGTTAGTTTCAGCGCTCCGTCTCATTTACACATGAATGGGCAGAGCACACAGACGACACTGCCAAGCTGCACTACTGACAGTTCACCTCAGGCTGAGAAAAAATAGCTAGCTAGAGCACACACCTTCAAATGTAAAACGTGGGTGCAGTTATTGGTTGAAAATGCTGGCATGCAACGTTTCTTATTTCTCTAGCTTTATACATGCATGATTTTTTTATTTGTTTGTATCAGTGCACATGTGGAAATTATGCAACAATGCAGTCAGAGCCTGAGAACATATGCTGCCAGGAGGAGCCACAGGTCACAGTATCTTTATCTGCACGTACAGTATGATCGCAGTGTATGATTGCAGATAACGTGCCACTGCAGATACTCACCTTCTGTTATGCATAACAAGTTACAAGATGGCTGCAGCAGCTGGATGAAAGGCCTCCATGCATGATCGACGGTCCTTTACCGTATGGGGGACAAAGCAGTGAGTTTCATCTATAATAACCAACTTCACTGTTCATACACCATAATAAACTAAATAAAGTCAGTAATAGTTTTTCTTGAACATATAGCCAAGTTTTTCCTTAGCAAATACTGTATATTACACATTTATTCACATGAAACATTTTACGGATATACAATAAATATTTATTGACCACAGTCATGAATATTTGGACATGGAAATACAGTACAAGTGAAGGATTCACTGAATTCATATTAGAAAAATGTGAATACAGATGTTGACGTTATAGAACCTGTTGACTAACATAATGTTCAATTTTCTCAGTTGTTACAGGTATCTAGCCTATATGAGATTTGTGAGCTGGTGCTGGAGCTTCCTTGGGCAGAACATTCATGTAGTCATCCCATCATGCGTAGTACTTCAGATACGTTGGGAGTTTCCTGATGCCCAGGGAAGATACGCCCCGCTTATTGAATCTTGACTCGTAGCTGGCAATGACCTCCTCCTTGTCTGGATGCTCATATATGTGAAGACACGTCCAGCGGGATGTTTATCTTCAGAATCTCAGCTCTGTACTATGATGGGTCGACAAAGATCTCCATGTTCATGTCCATCAAATCATCAATATACCCTGTGCAATACACAGACACAGAAAAAAGTGAGTCATGAGTATCATTTAATAGGTTATTCAACAACTGCAAATATAGCGACATTTTGCACTTTGAATTCTGTAGTTTCTCAGGTATTAAAGTGTGTATTTTTTTGGTTTATTTATTGTGTTGAAAGTACTGGACAGCTGTAACAAAAGTATATTTTTATGATAACAGGACATACTTAGGAGTAAAACATGACAGCACTGTTACAGTGTAAATTCAAGCACTAAAGGCTGCAACAGCTAACTGCTACACTTGATCAACAGCAGGTAACTGTAATGATGCACCGGCCTATATAAAAAAATAAATACATGTATAGCTATGCCAACAGCTGCATGCAGTATAAAAAAAGATCACTCATAAATAAACTCCAGAGAAAAAACGCTTGGAGTGTAAATTGTGCTGGGATGTAGCAGTCTCAACAATACACTCGTTTTGCCCTGGGCTTTTCTAACATACTCCAGTATTTACAAATACATTATTTTCTCAAATTCCCAAAGCTTAGACCCTGCCGAGTGTCTGTGTATGTATCGCTTGACCAACTGGGTCGCTGGTTTGCATATGGAGACCATGCTGATTGCTATCTAGAAGCTAGTGGTTAGCGTTAGCTTGTGCTATGTGGCAAACCACTTCTTGCTTAGTTCACGTAAAACTGCAAAATGAACACAGCTTAATATTTGTGAATGCTGGCATCTCCCTGGAACATGTATTAAATCATTTGCAAGATCAGAAACGTAATGTGATGTACCAAAAGCAACGGTAGCAGCGAACTAACGTTTGCTGGCTGAAGTCGTAGTCTTGAAGCATTTAGCCTTACATCGTTCTCAATGGCAAAACACACACGCTACAACACGCAAGAGTTCGCGTTAATCTACAAAAGAAACACACAGCTAATTATTTGTATACTTACATGTCCCTCCTCTGCACACGTTCCACGCTAAGCTGGAAGTGAGCCCTCCTTTAGAGAAAGTCTCCCGGCTAATCCTGTCTTGTACTGACCGAGGTTGGAGAAACAGTCAGCCTCAAAGTGGTTAGCACACATCAACAGGTTTTTGCCAAAGCTAGTGGGGACGTTGCCTTCAAAAATTCAATTCACGCCGCTCTTCTGTCCTCTGCAGTTGGGAGTCGATGGAGCGATTTGTGCTCGTATTTACAGCCAACAACAGAACACTGGGTGTGGCGGCTCGACATGATGAATCCTAACACGGTGCTTTCGATAGCGAAATGGCGGATCTGTGAGAAGGTGGCGCTGTATCTGGTGGGTGGAGAGACACCGGGGAGATGGGGAGGTGGCTGGTGGCTGGTGGCTGGTGGGTGGGAGCATGCAAAGGTCCGGGCTTGTTGCGTAACAGTACTCCCTGAGTTCGCTCGTTTGGAAGGGTGCTTTCAGAAATCCGTATCTCACTCAAAAAAGCACGGACGGTCTTATTCGACACTTTGTATGCGTGTGGTAGCACCAAAGACTCAAAATAACACCCCAAATCCCAGAAAAAGTGTATTTTTCATTATATGGGACCTTTAAATATATTTACAGTAGAAGAGTATTTATTGTACATGTATTGCATATTTACTGAAATACAGTATCTTGCATTGGACAATGGGTGGATGACTAGGTGACTATCATTTCTAGCCTTCAGCACTGCCACTGGCTTCTCCCTTCTACTCAGCTCCCTGGCTAATGACTCTCAGCCCTCAGCTTTCCTCTGGCCAAAGAAACTCTGCTGCCTCACTCTCTTCAGTTGATATCAGTTTGTTCATAAATTCACTTGCTCTTAATTCCCTCTCTGTCTTCTGGTGTGGACCCAAGCATAGTGATTGGATTAGGAAAATAAAATGCCCTTTGCAAGATCCATACAGTCTGACCAGTTTAGTTTGGTTTACTCAGCTGGAAGATTCATTCTTGACCTTGAGAACCAAAGCTAGCAACATAAATAGGTGGGGCAGATATATCAGGCGATATTCAGTTATTTAGTAGTGTCAATATTTGGCAATACGTGAAAAGAAATGGCAGTACAGAAAAGCCAAAGCTCAATAGGTAGCCATAAGATAACCCTGAACACACTTGGCAGCTTCCAGATGTAAATGTGTGCAGCTGTGGCTCGGATTGCTGAAAGAGGTGCACCTAACCTGGGACTGAAGAATTTAAAAGCTCCTGTGCCTGCATTGGAAGAGAGGCTTCTGGTATGGGGATTGCTGGTCTGGCTGCCTCTCAGCCTGGAATTTTGTGTTGTGTATAAGTCATTGCTATTTTGGGAATGAATATCTATGATAAAATATTAAAAACTCAGTGCTTTGTAGCCTTTCCTAGGGCATTCAGCCATACTCCATGGTATTCTTGCGCAAATGAAACTTGCTCTGGTGTCATCACAAAACTTGAGTAATACCTTTTTTTGAAGGCTGTGGGATACGGTGGTAAACTCCTGAAAAACTTGATTTTTGAATGTTTGTTCACTGATCACTATATATGAAAACAAACAACTGACCATTATGCATCTCAATGCATTTTGTGCTCCTGGATGTAATACATTCAAATTAGAGGAACAGAGTCTTCCCATTATCCTGCAACACTTTATGTGTTTCAGAGTTTTGGCTTGTTTCACAAACTTCTGTCAGTCTTATTGTGCTGACTCCTTTCTCCTTGCCCTCAATGTTTTGAGAGAAAAACCAAAGTGGAAGGAAAGAGAGAGGAAAGAAAAACTAGGGGAAAAGGAGGCAAAAGGCTCCGTTTCTCTCCAGCACCTAAGTAGCTTAATCAGCCGTAATCTTTCCTCCCCATTCCCTGCAGCAGATCAAAGACAGCCCCTACCTTCGGGTCTGGCTCCTCAATTAGATGGATTAGTATCAACTTAAGTTTTGATTTGCTCCCTGGTGTGATTCAGGGAGAGCACGTGAGGGGAAAAAATAAATGCAATGCTCCCATGGGTGGGAGGGACACAGAGGAAAAGGAGGCCCTCATCACTAGGAGGCCCCGGAAACATGCCTTAATGGGTCCTCAGACGCATTATTCACAACAATAGGCAGTGGCTCTTTTTCCCCTGTCAGTTTGCTTTCCTCTGCTCTTTGAACTGATGCAGAAGTAGGATAAGGGATGATGGCAAATATTTCATACCCAAAACAAAAATGTTGAAACTGTGATTAATGTGGGATTCATTACCGGCAGAAGTGTCAGATGTATTACTGTGTGACCATGTGAAAGTGTGGACAGTTTTTGTATTCCTCATTTGTGCTCATGTGTATTAAGCACAAAGAGACTAGATTTGGCCTAGCTGCACACCAATACAGGTTTGACTGTGAATTAATTAAAGCTGCAGCAGTTCAGCACTTGAACATTGCCAAAATCAATACCCAAACTTAGTTTTTTGTTTTTTTTGTTTTTTTTTCATTATGCTTACTAGTATACTAGTAACTCAAATTTATACATTGCACCAAAAGTTTTTGGTCTCTCATTTGACTTGATTTACACTTATTTTGTTGGTGAAAACACTTTCGAGTCTGATCCATTGTAAACTATAGCATCTAATTGTTTGCTGGTTTGCTGTCTAACAAGGAAACATTCACATCCATAACAGTCCTAAGTAAAACACTGCAGGTCAGGGAAGCATCATAACACCAGTATAGTCACACAGGAAAGGCCATTTATTGTTTAGAAGATTAAATTAGAAACTTAGAAGATAAATATAAAATGACACAATTTACAGAACTGAGGCAAGGAAAGAAAGAAAAAGGGTTGTGAGTGGCATCAAATCAAGAAAACAAATATCACAAAGGTTTCCTTTTAAGTTACTTGGGATCACTATCATTATCACTCATCAATCTAAAATAAAACAAAACCTGACTGACTTCCCTTACCTTACCTTTTGTAAACAATGCACAAAAGAGGCAACCATCCCTGTAGTTAATGTGTGACACAGCTTTTGGATGTACAGTAGTACTGCTTAGCACATGTGTAAAGAGATAATGTACATACTCTGCCCGTCAGAGTCACTAAAAGATTGCCTCAGCAAGTAAACAACTAACAAACTTAGATCAAAGTTATCAAAAGTGTCTACTTTAACAAGGCATACAGGCATGTTGCTCAGATTAAATCACAGTCACTGTAGTGTTTGCATGGCGACTCTCATCACTTCATGTGCAGAGTCTGGGTTGGCGGACCAGGCTAATGGCAGGAGGAGGAAGAGGCAGCCTTCCTGGAGGTGGTCTGGAAATGATGGTCCAACTAGCAAAGGGAGAGTGAACCACAGCAGAGTGAACCACTCTTGTTGGTGACTAAAATGTACATGTGGCATCTTTTCTCACAAAATCTTTAACTGGATGTTATGGTTGGAAAAAATTAATTATTAATTAATTACTTATTAATTATATTATACAATTAGGCATACAGTTGCAATCAAAATTATTCAACCTCCATTGCATATTAGGCTTATTGGCAAAATATAGTTTTTCAGCTGTTTGCAATAAACAAAGTAGACAAGAACAGTTGAAATTGTGACGTGCAAGTAAAAGGCCAGAACCCAAATTGCAGAGTCTAGGAAAAAGTAAAGTTTATTGGAATAATAAACAAAAAATCACCAGAATACTGGGAGGAAAACGCTACAAAAAATAAAACAATAAACTATAACCAAAAATCACCTCGAAGAGGGAAACGGCAAGATATAATAACAAACGAAAAATCACCTTACAAGGGAAGCTAGAAAGTTACAACAAAAAATACGTTTCCAAAAGGGAGAACGCAAAAACGGTAACACAATCAAACAGAAAATCACACGCAGACAAAACACGTGACAAAACGAGAACGTACAGACTCTGAGAAAGGCTCTGCTGAGGACTGCTCAAGAGCGAGGCACAGGAGGATCAAGGCTGGACATAAAATCGTCTGGCAACATGGCAAGGTGGGTGATGAGCTTATAAAGCCGGCTAATAGCCGATGAGCCGCAGGTGTGCCTCCTGCACCTCCCTCCGGAGTAGACAACACCTGCACCACTCCTGCTGAGGCAGAGAGGAGAGAAAGGGAGAGGGTTAGGGAGGATAAATGGGGCAAAAACCGAGATCATGACAGAAATAGTTTAATAAAACTAATATTACCATGTTTTTTTTATCCAAATTCAACACAAAATGCTACCTTTAATCACTACTACTGTCTCAAATTATTCAACCCCCTGTCTCAAGCACATCTGATGCAACTAATCAAAATTACCTAACCCCCTGTTTTAAGCACACTTAGCGCAACTAATCAAGGGCTTCATTAGTTCAGTTGTGCTTGAGATAGAACACATAAATACCTGGACTGCCTAGGAGTTTGTTGAGATTGACGTTTGATTGCATGTTAGAACTGGCTTCACTACCTGGATGTGGCAGAAAGAGGAAACTATCAGCGGCTGCCACCAGATTCTTGAGGAGGCAAGTGGTCAAAAACCCACCAGCAGCACAACTTGGTGGCAGCAGGCACTGTGGTTTCAGTTTGCACAGTAAGGTGCATACCAAACATTGAAGGGCTCCATGCCCGGACTCCAAGACGTACACCACTACTGACCTGAAAACACAAGAGAAGTCAGCTCCAATATGCTTGAAACCATATAAATAAGCCACAGAAGTTTTGTAATTCTATTCTGTGGAGCAATGAAACAAAACTGGAACTTTTCGGGCCTATGGAACTGCGGTATGTCTGGAGGAAGAAGAATGAAGCATATGCTGAAAAGAAGACCCTGCCTACAGTGAAGCATGGCGGTGGCTCAGTGATGCTCTGGGGCTGCTTTGCTGCCTCTGGCACTGGAAACCTGCAGCATGTGGAGGGCACGATGGAATGTCAAGTGTCAGGAAATCTTTGGAAAAAACGTCATGCCATCTGTGAGGAAGCTGAAGCTCTGGCATCAGTGGACCTTGCAACAGGACAATGATCCCAAGTATACCTCAAAGTCCACCAAGGCTTGGTTTCAGAAGAAAAAGTGGAAGATTCTAGAGTGGCCATCACAGTCGCCTGACTTGAACCCCATAGAAAATCTCTGGTGGGATTTGAAGAAGGCAGTTGCAAAATGCACACCCAAGAATATTACTGAACTGGAGGCCATTGCCCATGAGGAATGGGCTAAGATTCCTCAGGAACTCTTTCAGAAGCTGGTGTCTGGCTCTGCATCGTATTGGCAGCAGGACATAACTGCAAAAGGGTGCTCTACTAGGTATTGAAGATGCTTGTCATGAAGGGGTTGAATAATGTTGAGGCTGCAGTAGTCATTAAAAGTAGCATTTGTGTTGAATTTAGATCAAAACCCTTGCAATATTAGTTTCATTGAACTACTTAAACAGTTGCTGTGCAATTTGTTTTTTGCAAACAGCTGAGAAATTGTACATTTTGTCAATTAGCCTAATATGCAATGGGAGTTGAATAATTTAGATTGCAGCTGTATACTGTATATCAACTTCCCTTGTTTTTTCAGTGTGTTACTGATTTCATCTTCAATTTTTTTTTTCATTGAACTACTTAAACAGCTGCTGTGCAATTTTTTTTTATTGCAAACAGCTGAGAAATTGTACATTTTGCCAATAAGCCTAATATGCAATGGGAGTTGAATAATTTAGATTGCAACTGCATACTATATATCAACTTCCCTTGTTTTTTCAGTGTGTTACTGATTTCATCTTCAAAATTTTTTTTTGAAAAATGGAGTCTAAAAAGGGGGAGGGTCTCATAATCTCATAATCATTGTACATCATCATATGTCCATCATATGTCCAACTTGCTAACACTGAAAGAAAGTTCAAACTAATATTGATATAGTGCTTAAATGGAGGCAGTCAACCAGGAAAGTGAAAAAAGTGGGTTTTTAAAGGTCCCATATTATGAAAAACCCACTTTTTCTGGGATTTGGAGTGTTATTTTGTGTCTTTGGTGCTACCACATGTATTCAAAGTGTGAGATAAGAGACACGGATTTCTGAAAGCACCCTTCCAAATGAGCCGATCAAATTCGGGGAGTACTGTTACGCAACAAGCCTGGACCTTTGCATGCTCCCACCCACCATCCACCACCCCCCTCCCCATCTCCCCGGTGTCTCTCCACCCACCAGATACACAGATCCGCCACTTCGCTATTGAAAGCACTGTGTTAGGATTCATCATGTCGAGCCGCCACACCCAGTGTTCTGTTGTTGGCTGTAAATATGAATACAAATCGCTCCATCGGCTCCCAGCCGCAGAGGACAGAAGAGCGGCGTGAATTGAATTTTTGAAGGCAACGTCCCCACTAGCTTTGGCAAAAACCTGTTGATGTGTGCTAACCACTTTGAGGCTTTCTCCAACCTCGGTCAGTACGAGGCAGGATTAGCTGGGAGACTTTCTCTAAAGGAGGGCTCACTTCCAACTTTGCGTGGAATATGTGCAGAGGAGGGACATGTAAGTATACAAATAAGTAGCTGTGTGTTTCTTTTGTAGATTAGCACGAACTCTTGCGTGTTATAGCGTGTGTGTTTTGCCATTGAGAACGATGTGAGGCTAAACGCTATCTTCGAGACTACGTCTTCAGCCATCAAACGTTACCTCGCTGCTACCGTAGCTTTTGGTACATCACATCACGTTTCTGATCTTGCAAATGATTTAATACATGTTCCAGGGAGATGCCAGCATTCATAAATATTAAGCTGTGTTCATTTTGCAGTTTTACACAAACTAAGCAAGAAGTGGTTTGCCACATAGCACAAGCTAATGCTAACCGCTAGCTTCTAGTTAGCAATCAGCATGGTCTCCATATGCAAACCAGCGACCCGGTTGGTCAAGCGATACATACACAGACACTCCGCAGGGTCTAAGCTTTGGGAATTTGAGAAAATAATGCATTAGGAAATGTTTTCTAAACTGGAGTATGTTAGAAAAGCCCAGGGCAAAATGAGTGTATGGTTGAGACTGCTACATCCCAGCACAATTTACACTCCAAGCGTTTTTTCTCTGGAGTTTATTTATGAGTGATCCTTTTTTACGCTGCATGCAGGTGTTGGCATAGCTATACATGTAAGATAAAGTTGACTTCACTTCTTTTATATAGGCCAGTGCATCATTACAGTTACCTGCTGTTGACCAAGTGTGGCAGTGAGCTGTTGTAGACTTTAGTGCTTGAATTTACAGTGCTGTCATGTTTTACTCGTAAGTATGCCCTGTTATCATAAAAATATACTTTTTTTACAGCTGTCCAGACTACTGTGTCCTGCAAGGACTACTGTTGTTATGCACTGCATTACAGCGAGAATGCTGATAGAGGACAAGCCACCACATCATCAGGGGATCCTCTTTTCAAACTGAGCTTTCCAAAGTTCATGAAGGGAGAGTGCAGAGTCAAACCAGTGAAGACTGAGGACACATTCGTAAGTGTTAACCTCTATTTTTTTTCACTCAAAACTCGGTACTTTCAACACAATAAATAAACCAAAAAGTACACACTTAAATACCTGAGAAACTACAGAATTCAAAGTGCAAAATACCACTATTTGCAGTTGTTGAATAATCTAATAAATGATACTAATGACTCACTTTTTTGTGTGTGTCTGTGTATTGCACAGGGTATATTGATGATTTGATGGACATGATCATGGAGGAGATCTTTGTCGACCCATCATAGTACAGAGCTGAGATTCTGAGGATAAACATCCCGCTGGCCGTGTCTTCACAATATGAGCATCCAGACAAGGAGGAGGTCATTGCCAGCTATGAGTCAAGATTCAATCGGGGGGGACTGTGGTCAATAAATATTCATTGTATATCTGTAAAATGTTTCATGTGAATAAGTGTGTAATATACAGTATTTGCTAAGGAAAAACTTGGCTATATGTTCAAGAAAAACTATGACTGACTTTATTTAGTTTATTATGGTGTATGAACAGTGACTACGTTTACATGCAGTCCATATTCAGGTTATGGTCAATATTCTGGTTTCTGAAACATTCGGAATAACCTGTTTACATTCATGAGCAAACAGGGTTATTCCTGTATACATGGTAATTGTAATCAATTGGGATATCCCGATCAAAACAGCAACGCACAGACAACGTGTCGACACACGGAGAACATCGTGACGAAATGTCATTTCAGCTTCTTCTGCCTGGATCCAAAAACAACAACAACAGCTGCACGGCAGATAATGAACATCCCGGGGCTGGTAGCAGTCGCCTTTGCGTTTGTTTATTTATCAGGTACGGTACATATTAATTAACAGTGAACTGTAAACACGCCGGAAAAGGCTAGTTTTCATTCACAGTCCCTGGCCAGATCTAAGTTGTAATATATATTTAAACACATAGCATGCAACAGAATAAACAAAGAGGCATGTACTAGGCAGGCAGGCAGTTACAAAACAGACAGAGGCAGCAGTTGTAGTAACTGTACAATTTTTATTATTGACGTTAGTTTGGTAGCTAACTTACTCAGCTAAGGTGAGCTAGCTAACATTAGCTAACCTACCTTGGTCGCTTTCATCAGGTCGTTCTTGTTCATCCTCAAAGCCGACATCAACCCCGCTGTTTTGGGCAGTAGTAATGGGTCTTTGCCCCAAAATCTCATCCATTATGTCGAACTGGGGGAAGGTAGATGGGTCGGATCCGCTGGTGCCATTTTGCCTCTTGGTCTTGTAGTACGCCTTTTTCAGCATCTTCTAGCGGTGCTTGATCTGGTCTGGCGTTCGTACAAACCCTGCTTCGCTTAACTTTTTGCTCACCTTCTTGTATATCTCGCTATCCCGGTACTTTCTAACGTCTACAAAAATCTTGTAACCTGTTATGCATAACATAAGGTGAGTATCTGCAGTGGCATGTTACCTGCAATCATACACTGCGATCATACTGTAAGTGCAGGTAAAGATACTGTGACCTGTGGCTCCTCCTGGCAGCATATGTTCTCAGGCTCTGACTGCATTGTTGCACAATTTCCACATGTGCACTGATACAATCAGATATAAGAAATGACAATTCATGCATGTATAAAGCTAAATAAATAAGAAAAGTTGCATACCAGCCAGCATTTTCAACCAATAACAGCACCTCTTTTTTACATTTGAATGTGTGTGCTCTAGCTAGCTACTTTTTCTCAGCCTGAGGTGAATGGTCAGAAGTGCTGCTCTGCCCATTCATGTGTAAATGAGATGGAGTGCTGAAACTAACAGCGCAGTTAGACCGGTCAATGTCTCAGCAACCCAGTGATTGCTAGAAACCCCCACCCCTTTATGTAAACAACCAGGACCATCGGACTCTGCTTTCATATGATACCAGGCTTGTGTGGTTTGCGTGACGTGGTGAAATCAGCAGACGCTCTAAAGTGGACATACGCTATTTCCGTGTTTTTGTCACATGCCCATATAATTTCTTGGGGTATGAATTATGTTTCGTTTGGGTGCCAATGCTTGGTAGAGGCTTTTAGCTGAGTCTCTCACCATCATTCTGGTGTGCTACAAGTTAGGATTGGTGCTTTCTAGTGTGAGCATTGATCGTCTGAACTGCAGGCCTCTCACGCTGCCTTCTGTACAGACGGTGCTTGTAGTGAAGAGAAAAAAAAAGACGTTTTTAGACTAACCTTTCAGAAGCGTCCTGCTGAATTCTCTGTAGGAGCTTCCCCTCCTTCAGGATCCAATTCAGGTTCGAACATGTACGGTTGAACTACTGAAGAACTCGGTCTGTTTACTGCCGCCATGTCTGCTACTTTCACATGTGTAGTGCTAAGTGATAGTGATGTGTCGGTTGCGAACGAAACGGCTGTTAGAACTGGCTCTTTGAAATGAACAATCGGAGCTGGCTCCTGCCTGAGAGCCCGAGCGAGAGGAGCCACTTGGGAGCTGAAAGAGCCGGCTCTGTTATGAGAGCCGAGCCATGAGAACCGGCTCTCTTAAAAGAGCCGGAATTCCCATCACTACTACGTGAGTCTACGCTCTCCCCATTACCACGGTAACATGGGTGGGACAGCAGCAGCTTATTTGCATTTAAAGCTACAGACACCAGAAACAGCACATTCTGAAAGGGACTGAAACAGAGGGAAATAGAGGGAGGTGAGAATCTTTTCCTGAAAGCTATTTCCAGCACCCAGCTTCAGAAACATGTTTTATGGAAATCACAGACCTATGTTACTTATTGGTAAAGCTTCATAATATGCCATCTTTAAACAGTTGCTGTGTAATTTGTTTATTGCAATCAGCTGAGAAATTGTACATTTTGCCAATAAGCCTAAAATGCAATAGGGTTTAAATAATTTTGATTGCAACTGTACAGGCAGGCTGCTCAGATTAAATCACAGTCATTGCAGTGTTTGCATGGTGACTCATCACTCATCACTTCATGTGCAGAGTCTGGGTTGGTACAACTGAAATACATTTATAATGTAATAGGGATGTAACAATACCAAAAACTCATGGTATGATAATGCCTAAATAAAAATGCTTTGATGTTTACTGCAATATGTAAAAGAAGAATGAAAGAAAAATGGCTTGAAAAAAAGTTTTTTAATGAATCGGTGTGTGCGGCATTTGTTATTCAAATAAAATTTGCTTTTCCTTTTAACTTAAATTGCTTTTGTTTTCCTTCTTTCATAAAATAAACTTAACATCCAGGGCTTGGACAGTGAGATCGTGGGGGAGAACAAATACCTGAGTGTCAACATCAACAACAAACAATCCAGTCTGCTCAGGGACTGTGCAGATCAGCTCTGGAGGGTCATCTGCACATCTTCAACATGAGCCTCAGTCTGGAGAGAGTTCCAGACCTGCGGAAAACCTCCTGTGTGGTTCCAGTCCCAAAGACCCCAGGCAGTTGAGCCACTTCAGGCCATTGGCCTTAACTCCCCACCTGATGAAGGCAATGGAAAGGATCATACTGAACTGACCTCTTACAACACAGTTGCATATTGACCAGGCATTGGTGTGGAGGATTCAGTCATCTACTTGGTTCACAAATCACTTTCTCAGCTGGAGAATACTGGGAGCATGGTGAGGGATATGTTTTTTGACTTCTCCAATGCTTTCAACAGAATCCAACCATCATTGCTCAGGGGGAAGCTGGAAGGAGGCAGAGTAGACTGCCACCTTGCTTGGCTTACATGGAGCCTAGCTGACATCAATCAATCAATCAATCATGAACAACCCATCCTATGCACTGCACGAGGCAGTGTGGGCCCTAAGCAGCAACTTCATCAACAGACTGCTGCATCCACTCCTTAAGAAGGAATGCTACCGTAGGTCCTTCATTCCAACTGTGGTCAGACTGTTCATTGTTTAATGTAGCAATGGATACTTTTTGCACTAGTGTGATTTTGTGTTTCAACATCTTGCTATTACATCCATGCAATATCTTGTAGCCATTACCTAAGGATGTGAAAAGAAATTTGCACGAATTGTCTTTGGCAATGAATGATTGAACCTTGTATTGAACCATGGCAGTGTCTGTAGGAGAAAACTTTTCACTTCTCATTTGCTGGTCATAACATGAACTTTGACTCTAACACAGGTCTAAGTAGCTCATGAAGTCCACTCATTTTTGGTTATTGAGATGCATTCTGCTTCTTTGAGGTTCTGTATCACTTGAGCTTTTGTCTCTTGGTTCAGAGCTGGTATCACTGTGAAACTAAAGTGTGGCCTTGATGGAACTGTATACTTTGGCTCCAATTGTATACTTCAGGCCACCTTGGCTTGGCTGATGCACTCTAAGTCAATTGAACATCTTCACTTTCTTTTTCGTTATCTGCACATTCATCCGTCATTTTCCATCTGGTCCTCCCGGTGAACTGTGAGCTCCAGCATGACCATGTGTCTGTTCTCAGTCTGGGCATTGTGATGGAATCAGGACACTGTAGCCGTTTCCCAGGTCAAGAAATAGCTGCCAGTCCTGGGCCATTGCCGGGAACCCTAACAGTGCCCTTTGGCATGTTTAGGCCTTCCTCCAGCCTTAATGAAAGATGAATGACTATCCTTGTTTCTGCTGTTTGGAATGAGCAAGGACGGAGCAAATGGTTGCAGCTATGGTTGTCAGCACTTGGTCATGCTTCAACGATAACAGCCCTCTCCCAGGGCTTTTGGGCAGCAGCTGAGAATGTGGTCCAGTGTCCCAGCCTGAGAACGTGGGGAGCAAGCAGGAGTCTCAACTTTGCCCCATTAGAAGAGGTTTGATGCAAATTGAAGCACATTGTAGACTGACTGGACAAGGAACCTGATATGCTGAGGTTTGTCTAGCCTGGACAAAGATATCCTGGGGTCCAGTGCCTAGTCCCATCGCATCCAAGCTCCTTGCTGATGGAGTGCACAGACTCCACACTTACTCTCACTTTCTGTTCTACCAAGTGGCCTTTGGCTCTACAACTGTTGCTGGTTTACTTGCAGCCAGTTGTTGGGTTACTGCCTAACCTGGCCCATCCAGATGACACCTGGCCCACAAGCATCCTGTGTCAAAGCCGGGAATCAGTCTGCTCCACCGCAACTTGGGCATTCCACTTTATTCCTGTCCTGGCCTCAATACCAGCACCAGATACTTCCTTTATACTTCAGCACCTCTGTTGTCCTCAGACACATTGCCAAATGTAGGTGTGAGCTTATCTTCCACCCGTACAGAGCTATGCTGCTTATACTCCTAGGAAGCCCAGCCACCTGCAGAGGTAATGGCTGATCTTCCGTTTGAAGCCCTCAACTGTTGACTTTGGAACACTGTACAATAATAAGGGCCACAGGATCCACGGTTGAATTGCATGCTGATAGATAAGCTTTCTTGGAAGGCAAGATTTGTTTGCTGCAGCCAGACGGTTCTCCGATGCTTGCCCTGTTGCCTTGATTGATTCAGTATCTTTCAGTGAACTATAATGTAATGCAAGTTGTGTTTTGAGTGTACAGAAACTCATTAATGGATTTCAAATCCATCTACATTGGGATACTAATGTATTTTTACATACTTCTTGGTCATGTTCAATACACATTAAGTGTCCTTAAAACTCACTTCGTGAGTGAGGATTTTAAGTATACTAGCTGTCCATGGTTAATAGGGGGAAATATGTTGGGGATAAAGTACTGACTTTGCTCCCTTGCCTAACACACATGCACACACACCGCAAAGCAAAATGACAAGGAGCAAAATATAAATGTGAAGGAAGTGCAAAAGTACCACCTCACACACACAATTATGTGCCACCATCTGGATGGACACGCTGCCACTAATCCTACAGCGCTCAAACCTAAACACAAAAACATAGTTTACAGTACTATAAACTCCTTGAGGGAAGTAACAAAGTAAAGCCACAGAGGGCCGAAAAAATTTGTAATAAAACTATGCTGGCCTCCCTCTTCGTGGCTGAAGTAGTTTATCCAGCTAGCCAAACAATCAAATATGCTCAGAAAGACTCTCAGACCGAGGAAGTTGCGTTGTCTTTAAGTTTACTGAGAACTTGACTGTGAAACTGAAGCACAATACAATACAAATGTTCGTCAATATAGGTTCGGAGAAATTACGTTGTCTCAAATCAAAATAATCATCACCATTACAGAAGACAAGGTTAGAAAATGCATACAAATGCCATAAAACAAATTGCATAGGCTACAGAACAACTAAACCATATTCGCCTTATGTAAGAGGAAGAGTAATGCACAAACTTATGAAACTAACGATTATAAAACAAACAATATATGTTCCACAATCACAATAGATCAATAAACACTCATCATCCATCAGAAAACTTACGGATATGGCCTTCAGTAGCTTCCATGTACAGAATACAACGTCCTTCCACAGAGCACAGAAGATGAGAGCAGCCTGCAGCACCAAACATGTGCTCCTCTACTAAAGCGAAAGTGAAACTTAACTTAGATTAAGGCTGCCTGGTTACGTTGTGTCACTAGGTGGCAGTATTAGGTTGAAAAATGTAGAACACATTTTACTTTATAAGAACATGGCACATAGAAGCCATAACAAAAACTAAGGCCTAAATAATACAAATAAAACAAAGAGGAAACAACCAATGCTGTAATCAGCAACAAAACTAAATCAACAAAACCAAACAAAACTGCACAAAACAAAGCAAACAAAATTAAACAGAAATGGCAGTCAGTGTCTACAAAACAAACAAAATACATTAAGACACTGCCAAACAAATTAATATAATCAAAACATCAATACAGCATTCACCTCCACCTAATTATTGCACAATATCCTTACCAGACAGCTTGACACACAGGACAATGGTTGCAGACATTAAAACACATGACAGTTATTTGTCAACTTTAAAAAATGGCATTGTCACCTATCAAAGATAAAAGGGAGAGGGGAAAACAGCAACACACAACCTGTCACAACCCAGGATTAAATGAAGAGCAGCACCGTCAACCTATAGGGTGCTTTTCATTCAGTAAATTGGTCTCCTCGTCTCCTCCACTCGCTTCCTCTCCTCGCGTCTTAGCTCAGCCCAGCGAGGACATGAAAGAGGGATGCGAGGAAGAGACATGAGGACGGAGGAGACGAAACTCTGAAATGAAAAATCCTCGCTCCACAGCATCAGTCCGAAGCGACGTCAATTACTGATGACGTTTGCACAGCTGTATCAGCTGTCAAAGGGACTGCAGCTGAATGCACATTGAAGCCTTTATTTAAGAACAATTTCTAAAAACACACAGTAGTCTTTAATTTTGTAATTTGTTTTAAATATGTGAATCATTTAAACTTTCTTTTAAATCATGTAATATATGTATGGGTTTGTGTTGTTTGACGATCACTCAAAAAATAAAAATAAAAGAAAGATAAAAAGCTGCTCCATGTGATGCCACAACTATTCGTAGTTAAAGTCACCTTTATATCCTAAAGTGCCAGATATATCAAGCACAGACTGACGGTGCATGATGTTGCGTTTCATCATGTAACTGTGAGAATAAACTGTGTAATTAAAATGATTTAATTGTGTTTAGCATAACTGTCGTCAATTCACATCAGCTGGTGGATCAGTAGCAACAGCTGATCATTGTGCTGATTGCAGCTCAGCGATTTTAAATCAGCTGATGAGCAATATGGCTATAAATGCGAAAGATCCGTACAGCCTGCTTGTCCATTCAAAGATCATTTTGAGCGAGAGGACATCAAACAATAATGAATCCAGCGATTCTGTGCGCTGCCAGGATCTGGCATGGGCTCCAGGAGGAGTTCCAGCGTTCCAGGCGCAGGAGAGCATGACTGCATCGCATACTGCTTTTGCAGCAGGTAATACTCACTTGGCTACTTGACAAATGTCATTATTATGTGCAGTATTTTTCACCAAACATTGGAGTATTAAAATAAAGCAGATTTGTAAATTAGCCTCATAATGGTTAGGCCTACTTGTACCGCTGAAGCGCGCACATTGGAGCTGCATTTATAAATATCAAATTGATAATGATTGCTGATGATGATAAATCAGTGTTGATCATTCTAGTCAGCATCTTGACTATCAAATATAAATACAAAACTATCTTACAGCGTGGTGTCCCGGGCCTTTGAAGTTCCACTGACCACTGTTTACAGGTATGTAGTCATGAATGATATAGGCAAATAAATTCTCCCATAGTATGATATTGAATGTTTGCCCACATTTCATGCAGGTTGGTCCACAAAGGTGTAAAGAGGATTGCTGCACTGTGCCAGGATGTCATCCGTTTCCCACCGCTCAGGAACTGGAAGACATTGGGCACAGTTTCCAAGTCCTGGCCCATAGTCCGGTTTTTGCATCCTGCGTGGGTGCCATAGATGGGTGCTACATCAGAATAAAAACCCTGCCAGGACCCGACGGCCAAGAGTACTACAACGGGAAGCTGTTCCCCTCGATTCAGCTTCAGGCAGTGTGTGACGGGAGGGGCAAATTCATTAATACTTTTGTCGGGTATCCAGGGTCGGTGCATGACACCAGAGTATTAAAGAACAGTGGTATGTTCAAGGGTGCTCTGTACCCTCCCCAAAGATACTTCATCGTGGGTGATGGTGGCTACCCCTGCATTAGCCATCCAGTAGCCATCACCACCCCGTATCGAGAGCCACTGCAGGGGAGGGTACAGAGCAGGTTTAACAACCACCACGCCAAGGTTCGCTCAATTATTGAGCGAGCCTTCGGTATGCTTAAGACCCGTTGGAGGTCCCTGTTATTCAGAGCCATTGAAGTGGACCACACTTTCGCCCCCACTGTCATCACCGCCTGTGCTGTCTTGCACAACATTTGCTTGACAGCTGGGGACATCATTGAGCCTATGCTGGACGTCGATAACCCCTCAGTGCCTCCACCGCGTCCAGTAAGGGGGGAGCAGAGTGCTTCTGCTTGAAGGGACAAACTGGCTGCACAGCTCTCGGCCCCTCCTGTGCGTATTCCAGCCTTGCAGGAGCATGATTATTGAACAGTTTTTGCCTGGCTATTTTTTGTTTCTACATGCACCTGATGTGTTTTTTTTTGCCAGGCATTGGTTATGTGGCTATGGGCCCTCAGATATAACCGATTTTTTTTATTACTGTGTTTATACATCTCATTTATGGACTTGTATCTTAAAATACTGCTAATAGAGAGAGCTCGGATATATCCGTTTTTTTTAATTTATTTAATTTTTTTTTTTTTACTGTTTATCGATCTCATTCATGGCGGTTGGCTTCATGCTCCTGTGAACTCATTAATACAGTTGACTTGATTTAACTTTGTTTCCTTTATTTCTCTGGTTGTTTGTAATTGTGTCATGTGTTGTACAGCAAGCTGCCCCAAACAAGTTGACCTCAGTGTTCGGTAAAGTTTTCATATAATTTATATTTTTCGTCAGTACTGTATTGTTTCGTTTCGGTTTAGAGTTTTTGGACAATCTTAGTTTATTATTTAGATCAAGGTTTAAAGTAATATGATGCAACAGTTTAACACAGTTTACCCAGTCATGTAGACATTCCCAAAATATGCACCAAAGCCTCATGCTACTTGTGTTGACTAATTTGACCACAGTGACTGAAACAAGCCACTACCTGTCTAGAGTTTTGCAAGTATGCTGATATTCGTTTGGGATTTTTTTTATATATATATTTTTTTACGTTTTTGTAATGTCTGGGTATTATTATAGCAAAAATGTGCCCACCTGTCCCCCAAGTTGAAATGTGTTTGGGCACAGCAAACTGAAATAATAACACTTAATTCAATTAGCACAGATGTATATTCAAACAGAACCAAAGATTGATCGAGAAGCAATAACAAATTACGAACTGAGGTATTCTGGCCTTTAGAGTATTGGCAAAAGAAAAGGAAAAATTATTAAATAAATGCAACTTTAAATTAATTCGACCCACTATCTTGAGACAGAGGAGAGCCCACACCATCCGCTGGTGGCTGGTTTTCCCCGATGTACGAATCAATCAGGACAAGAGGCACAATAGATGGCCTGCCCCCATTCGCCTCGTGCATCGGGGTAAACCAGGGCCACGTGGCTGCTGTGGCCTCTCCTCTGTCCGTACCCGTCCCTGTTGCAGGATTTTTGAGCTCCTGAAAATAGAAAGGTCAAGGCTAAGGCAAGACTGTTGAACAAATGTGTGCCAAAATAAATTCATAAGTAGGCAGAAAGCTTATTGAAATAAGGTTAACAGAAACAAACAACCTGCATGCCTTATATCTTCGCTTCAGGTTGTCCCATTTTTTTGAGACTTGATAAGGGCTCACTGTTGACTGGAGACCCAACTCAGTCAGTAATCTTCTGACGGATGGAAAAGGGAGGCAAATAGCTGCATTCAAACACCTCGCCTGCATGCATTTGCCTATATACACAGCATGATTATCAATGTCAACTGTGTAAAGACATCTGCTACTATCATACGTGAAATTAGTGCAGTATTATCACTGTTAGTAGCCATTTCTTGTCGTTCAAACATACTTTATTGGGCTTAGAACAATTATGTATTTCAATGCACAAATCACTCACCCCCAAGCCTGCTTAGCTGTATGACGCCGTCCTGTAAAAAGATGGTCATGTTGCGCTCTCAGTTTGATTAAATTGAGGATCTCATCCTCCGACCCCGTAAAACGTGATATTATGGTCAGATCTGCAGTCAGTCTGTTCTACTCCTGATTGCTATTGATGAGGTTTCAATTATATGCCGTTAGAGGCATAACAGAGGACGGGTGTGCGGTAGATTAAACCAACAGCCTTGTAGCCTTGCTTTAATATACTGTAATATACCAAGAATTTTCATTAATTTCTTGTTGACAGATACAATTGTTAAAAGGACACGGTTGAAACAAGAACCAAGATCACGGACTACTTACATTTGTGAAGACCTGCTCCTGCCATGATTCAAACGTGTGCCACATACGACACGCCCCTTAAATAATAAAAGACTTCCATGTAGGCCACATCAGTGTATCCTCACTCTGATCTCCCTCAGAAGCCTCCTCTCTCCTTGCTCCTCGTCTCCTTCAGGTGCATTTAAGCAATTGGAAGATCCTTCATCATGGCGGAGGGGACACGACTTCCGGGTCGATGAAGGAGAGAGGAGACGAGGAGGCACAATTCAGCGTAATGAAAAGCACTAATATATTCAACTCAACAAATTGGCAACAAGGAAGTGGGAGGGGCTAAGGCCTGCCAAGCACTATCATAGCCCAGGAGGGACATTTCCCTACTGGCTACATATGCTACAAAGTACTACTACTAAAAATAGATTTTACTGAAGTATGTTTATTAAAAGTATGTTTTTAAAGTAAGTACACATATACATAAATGCATTGGAGACATGCTTTGCAACATTTAAATATACTTTAAGTACGCTTAAATATATATTTTTTTCACCTGGGTAGTCACTAATGACGTTTTTGTTGGATATTCTTGAACAGAACCCACCAAGACTACTATTTACATTTAAGGCTCAAGGCTCCCCTGGAGGAGGCTGAAGTCAGGACTAAGTAGCAACTGACTGTTAGTAGCCCTGTTTGAAGTTACACATGACTCCTTGACAAATGGACCCCTACTGTGCTTGGTGCCTAACAACCTGGACTTTGAAAGGTACATGGAATTTCCTATATAGAACAATAGAAGATCTCTCAGAATTAATTGGAATGGGGTTAAAAGGAAAAATAATGCAACATTACAGCTAAAAAAGACCCAAAAATGGAACTAAAACATTAAATGTGTTTCTGAAACAAACAGCCTCACAGCCACTGCGACACCCACAGTCCCCTTCTTCTGATAAACAAAGGAACTCTTTTCAAAGTTGTATGTATGCTTCTAAAATGCTATAAGGCCATTACTCTGTTACTTTTCTGGATGTTTACATGCATACTTATGTATTCTTAACCATGTGAGAAGTTTGCTATCATTTAGGACTAAATGCTGCAAATTAAATGTATGATAAACCATACATGGACTAACCATCAAAGATGAATATGGCATGTTTCAGTGTTATTGTATCCCTCTGAGCATCAAAATCCCAGATATTTATTGTGGTTGTAGTAAGGATGTTCAGTTATTCAAACAAATTGTTTTTGAAGTAAAATAAATTAATGTGGTTATCACCTCCCAGGGATGGTACTCCTTCGGGAATGAAGGCCCTTGAAACCACTCCCTGGGGACAAACCATCTTTGGATTGGACAGAGACCTTGATTCTCCTTGCTACACTTTCTGTATAAAAGGGCAGCATGGAACAGACAAAATGTATTCTTTTGTTTACAAAGATCCATTGCCTCTGCTCTACCATCAGCTTCAACTGCTGAATGCCTGCAATACCTCATAGCAATTCAATTCAATTCAATTCAATTCAATTCAATTCAATTCAATTCAATTCAATTCAATTTTATTTGTATAGCGCCAAATCACAACAGAAGTTGTCTCAGGACACTTTCCATATAGAGCTGGTACAGACCAAGCTCTTTTATCTACAGAGACCCAGCAATTCCCTCATGAGGCAGAAACCTCAGGCAGAACCAGGCTCTGAGTGGGTGACCATCTGCCTCGACCGGTTGGGTGAGAGAGAGAGAGAGCGAGAGAAAGAGTGAGACAGACAGAGAGAGACAAATAGAAGTGCAATCACAGTAACAGTGACAGTGGATGTAATAATAGTAGTAGCAGTTGCAGTGGATGCAGGAGACATAGCTGTAATCCACAATCCAGATTTAGCCACTATCCATGGGAACCTGCGAGACGACAAAGCACAGAGACTCCAAGGAAGAATCTAAGTTAGTAACACGCTGTGATAGGACATGAAAGCATGCAGATGGAGAGGGAGATGCTCTGGCTCCTGCTCTGCTTTTGAAGACTTCAGAAACCATAATTAAGCCTGCATTCTGAGAATGCAATGTTCTAGTGGTGTAATAAGGTACTATGAGCTCTTTAAGATAAGTTCTTATATCTTGAAGACACGCTTGTAGTCTGAATGGTTTCTTCTGGCTTCATCGATAAATATTGCTGGGTATCATCTGCATAGCAATGAAAATTAATTGAGTGCTTCCTGATAATGCTCCCTAAAGGAAGCATATGTAAGATGAATACAATTGGTCCAAGCACAGAACCCTGCGGAACTCCGTAGCTGACTTTAGTGAGCACAGAGGAGTCATCATTAACGTGAACATACTGAGAGCAATCTGAAAAGTAGGATTTAAACCAGCTCAGCACAGTTCCCTTAATGCCGATGAAGTGTTCCTGTCTCTGCAATAAGATACCATGGTCAATGGTGTCGAATGCAGCACTAAGATCTAATAAGACTAGTACAGAGACAATTCTTTTGTTTGATGCAATAAGAAGGTCATTTGTAGCTTTAACCAGTGCTGTCTCTGTGCTATGATGCACTCTAAATCCTGACTGGAAATCCTCAAATAAACTATTGTTGTGTAGAAAGTCACACAGCTGTTTAGCAACTGAGAAAGGGGAGGTTGGATATCGGTCTATAGTTGGTTAAAACCCCTGGATCAAGAGATAGCTTTTTAAGAAGAGGTTTTATTACAGCTACTTTAAATGACTGTGGTACATAGCCTGTTGATAAAGACAGAATGATCATATCTAATAAAGAAGAGCCAATTAAGGGTACAACTTCTTTAAGCAGTTTAGTTGGGATGGGTCTAAAATACAGCTTGAAGATTTTGATGTCCAAATTATTGAAATTAGTTGGTGAAGGTCAACAGGTGAAAAACTGTCTAAAACTACAACAGGTTTAATAACAATTTCAACGGTTTCTGTGTTTGAAGATAAATCAGTAGTTGTTGATGGCAGGAGGTGATGAATTCTGTCTCTAATAGTAAGAATTTTATCATTAAAGAAGCTTATGAAGTCATCACTGTTCAGAGCTAAAGGAATACAAGGTTCAACAGCTTTTTCTAGCTGCTCCAGAGACAGCCACTACTAATTTAATTTGATTTGTTCATATGCTGCATACTTTTCCTGCCAACTCTGGTTTAACTTTCATTTATTCGTTCACTGTCTCATAATTGTATGTCAGCTTAGTGTTTATTGCATCATTGTCAGTCCTTTGTTAGTAGTTGTAGTAATAAATGTTTTTACATATAAACTCAGTGCCCTGGCTATCTGTATCTTACCCTCAGTCACTTCATGGTCATACAGATTCATAGCTGTTCTACTTTCTGTTGTACCTGTATTCATGTTACTTCTTTTCCACAGTTCATTTGTGCATTCTAAACCCTCTAACATAATCATCAAGAGACCTGCTTTCTTTATATTATTAGGCTAAATATTAAATATCGACACATGAACAATTAAAAGTGGCTCCACCAAATAATTCAAATTAATGCCATATTTTTCCAAACTGAGCAAAATTTTTCCGATATGTTCATACCACATTTAAAAAAGTAACAATAATTAATGATATGTGCTTAAATCTGCATCCTTTGCAATCTCACCATGTTTCAAACCCCACCGCCCTCAACATACTGTAGTCCACATTTGCTGTGTGTTCCTTTTTCTTGGATTAAATGAGGTTTGCTTGAAGGTATCACGCTTACGTGAACATCAATTTCTTCATGTGTAAGTATATATTATTCTCAAGGTACAAGACATAGCTAAAATCTTAGTTTTTTAACCTGTAAATTGAGTACAGTACATACAGTATACAGCTGCAATCTAAATTATTCAACTACAATTGCATATAAGGCTTATTGGCAAAATGTACAATTTCTCAGCTGTTTGCAATAAACAAAATGCACAGCAACTGTTTAAGTAGTTCAATGAAACTAATATTACAAGGGTTTTGATCCAAATTCAACACAAATGCTACTTTTAATAACTACTGCAGTCTCAAAACTATTCAACCCCTTCGTGACAAGCATCTTCAATAGTTAGTAGAGCACCCTTTTGCTGTTATGTCCTGCTGCCAATGTGATGCATAGCCAGACACCAGCTTTTGAAAGAGTTCCTGATGTTGTGGTCCTGTTTTTGTTGTATTTTTGTTTTGAGTGTTTTAGTTCCTACTGACCTCTCTCTCCCTTTGCCCTCAGTACGAGTGCCGAGGGGCGGGGCAATCTCCTGGAGCGCTGATCTCCTGGCACACCTGCAGCTCGTTCTGCCTAATCAGCCGGCTTCATAAGCCACCCTCTCTTTGTCTCCAGTGCCGGATTATTCTTTGTGCTACTCGCTTGTTGTTGCGCGGCCTGAGATTTCCTGCCCCTCGCCACGAGTAAACCTTACAGTGATAGAATCACGAGTTTGTAAGTTTTGGTGCCCAGTTGCTTTTTGTTGTACTTTGTTACTGTCTTTTTCTCCCTCCTTGAAGGTGATTTTCTGTTCAGCGTCTTCAGTTGATACTTTGTTCCAGTGAGAGTTACTTTGATACTTTGTCTTTTGGTCGTTCCTGTAGAACTGATTTTCTGTTGTTACTTTGTCAATAAATCATTATTTTTTCTACTCTCTGCATCTGGGTCCTGGCGTCCTTTGTCTGGCCATAACACCTGAGGAATCTTAGCCCATTCCTCATGGGCAATGACCTCCAGTTCAGTAATATTCTTGGGTGTGCATTTTGCAACCGCCTTCTTCAAATCCCACCAGAGATTTTCTATAGGGTTCAAGTCAGGCGACTGTGACGGCCACTCTCGAATCTTCCATTTCTTCTTCTGAAACTAAGCCTTGGTGGACTTTGAGGTATACTTGGGATCATTGTCCTGTTGGAGGGTCCACTGACGCCAGAGTTTCAGTAGTGGTGCACATCTTGGAGTCCGGGCATGGAGCCCTTCAGTGTTTAGTATGCGCCTTACTGTGCAAACTGAAACCACAGTGCCTGCTGCCACCAAGTCTTGCTGCTGGTGTTTTGCAGGTTTTGGACCACTTGTCTCCTCAGAAATCTGGTGGCAGCCGCTGATAGTTTCCTCTGTCTGCCACATCCTCGTAGTGAAGCCACTTTTTCTTTAACTTTGAACTTGTGAACCATGCTTCCAACTGTATCTCTAGGAACATTCAGAGCTTTTCCTATCTTTTTGTATCCTTTTCCTTTTTGTGCAAGGCAATGATCTCTTCTCTTAACTTTTTGGACAATTCTTTTGACTTCGCCATAGTTCTGACATGCAATCAAACGTCAATCTCAACAAACTCCTAGCCAGTCCAGGTATTTAGGTGGCATGGTGGCACAAGTGGTAACACTGTCGCCTCACAGCTAGAAGGTCCTGGTTCGAATCCTGCTGTGGGCACTGGTGGCATGTCTTCCACCACGCCTTCAGTGCCTGCTGCTCGAGGAAAAAAGGGCCTTTCTGTGTGGTTCGCATGTTCTCCCCGTGTTCACCTGGGGTATCCTCCATAAAATGTACCCCCACTAAAAACATGCAAGAAGATCACCACCTGACCAATGGTGATGAAAGGGAAAGCTGGCAGCACCGCTCCTGGTCTGCCGCGGAGGAACGACGGACCAAGATGGGTCAAATGCGGAGAATTAATTTCACAAGAAATTTCACACAAGAAGCATGGCGTGTGCATGTAGTGTGTGCATGTAATGTTGTGATAAATAAAAGTACAGTTTCTTCTTCTTCTTCTTCTTCTTTAGTTGCATCAGGTGTGCTTGAAACAGGGGGTTGAATAATTTTGAGACTGCAGTAGTGATTAAAAGTAACAATTTGTGTTGAATTTTGATCAAAACCAGAATCAGAATCAGAAATACTCTATTGATTCCCGAGTGGAAATTGTTTAAATAAGTTTTATTAGAGTCGCCAGTCCCTGGGGACTTTCTGGGCTACGGGGAGGCGACCCCTGGCTTCCCGCATGTGAGACGGAAGCAACGCCCACAATCCTACAGCAATGAAGCAAAAACCATGGTAATATTAGTTTTATTAAACTATTTCAACTGTTCTTGTTTACTTTGTTGATTGTAAACAGCTGAAAAATTGTACATTTTTGCCACTAAGCCTAATATGCAATTGGGGTTGAATAATTTTGATTGCAACTGTACTTCCTAAATGAGTATGTATGAATAAGCCAAGAATTAAAGTCTACTGGTAGGCCAATTTCTAACATTATCACCTAAAAGGGAAAAATAGAACCATGAGTCATATTTCAATTAGAATGTCATTGAAAACCATGATCTAAAATTTGAAATGTTATCCTCCTCAGTTTTGGCCTACTTTTAACTCTCTGAAAATGATGGTGTTTGGCATTAAGCTCGGCCAAGCCAGTGGTATCATAAATCATGAGATTGCAATGAATCATTTATTACCAAACATGTCATGCTACCTTACTTGCAAAGGGGCTAAATACCACTCTAAAGTTGAACTGTCTTTACAGTGAGGTCCATGACACATTAATGTCAAATGACTGATTTTAACAACCAGGGATGCATATAACTTTTTTATTCATGTAATGAATTGTGTATCAAGAGATGGTGTTTGGTGCTAACCCTATACATAGCATGGCCTTAAACGTAATCTAACTGTCCTCTTGGTTTCCTTCACTGTTCTCTACTTCAGCTTCCTGCATGGTGGATGATGGAGATGCACCTCCTTGTCCCTGCTCGAGCCTCAGATTAGCTGTTTCCATCCACCACAGGTAAATGGTTGGCTGTGGGTCAAATGTCTCTGTGATCATCATTGACGTATGAGTGTTCATCAGGACTAAGAGATAGGTATCTGACAGAAGAGATCTCTGCTTGGTTTTTATTATGTTGAGATGTGAGAGCCCCCTCTCACATGCTGCAGTGTAATTTGACTAAATTGTTGATGCTGAAACCTAGAACAATTTCTTGTTTTTCATATTTGGTCATACTCAAAGGATTCTGAGTTGTGTTTACCTGCTTAAGCACATCTACTTTGTCACAGGAGAGTCTCTGTCAAGTTGCAAATTTTGTTTTTTGTGATGTCCACTGATTAGTCAGCCCCCCAAAGCAGACTTGCTAACTCCCAATTGATTGTTTGTGTAATGCTCTGATACATTCACTCGTAGCTGCTTCAATGAAACCATATCTTCAGCACAGGAAGACATAGGACATGCATGTTTAGCCATATGAAATGTGAGAAGAAAAACATTGTCCAGTAAGCACATATTATAGTTGTTGCAACAACTGCAAAACATTGCAGCATCAATAGTTTATTGCTCTTCCTTATGAATCATCATCAAGTGGCTGAACATGTTACTGTGTGATAAAAAGTTTTATCTTGCGTGTATACTATTGTCATTTTAAATTAAATTCACCCCTTCTTGCTCTTGCCATCAAATAGGCATCTTCAAGATTTTTAGCTGAGTTAACAGTAACTCAATAAATTTTTTTATATATGATTTTTCTGAATTATAAAAGGACGTCTATTGTTTTTCCATGATAGGATCTTCTCTGCTTTGCTTTGAGTGTTTTTCCCTTTCTATCCTTTATAAATCCACACACACGCACACATGCATCTGCATGCCTTTACACACACCCACGCACACACATATTGTGTTATGTAACCACTCATGTGTTCTGACATCTTGCCTTCTATCTCTCTCAGTGTGTGTATGTGTGAGAAAGAGAGGGGAACTCTCTTTCTCACACATGCACACATGCACACACACACAGAGACACACAGACACACACATTCACATGTCTGCAGGTGGATTACAGACTTCCTGTCTGACAGGAAACAGTGCGTGAAGCTGGGGAAACACATCTCCGACGCAAAGACCATCAGCACCAGATCCCCCCGGGCTGCGTTCTTTCTCCTCTGCTTTTCTCCCTGTACATGAACAGCTGCACCTCCAGACACCAGTCTGTCAAGACCTCAAGTGGGAGCCGAACATCAGCTCCCTCATCAAGAAAGCACAGCAGAGGTTGTACTTCCTATGGCAGCTGAAGAAATTCAGTCTGCCAAAGACAATGATGGTGCACTTCTACACAGCCACCATTGAGTCCATCCTCAGCTCCTCCATCACCATCTGGTACGCTGCTGCCACTGCCAAGGACAAGAGCAGACTGCAGCGTGTCATTCAGTCTGCTGAGAAGGTGATCGGCTGCAATCTCCCGTCTCTCCAGGACCTGTACGCCTCGAGGACCCTGAGGCGTGCAGGTAAGATTGTGGCTGATCCCTCCCACCCTGGACACAAACTCTTCGAGACACTCCCCTCTGGCAGGAGGCTGCAGTCCATCAGGACCAAAACCTCACGCCACAAGAACAGTTTTTTCCCGTCTGCTGTCAGCCTTATCAACAAGGCCCGGAACCCCCCCGACACTCTTCACACTCCACCTCTGCCTCTACTGACACATTGACACTACCATAACTCTATGCATAGGCGGCACGGTGGCGCAGCAGGTAGTGCGCGTGCCTCACAGCAAGAAGGTTGCCGGTTCGATCCCCGGGTTAGGCGGGGGCCTTTCTGTGTGAAGTTTGCATGTTCTTCCCGTGCATGCGTGGGTTCTCTCCGGGCACTCCGGCTTCCTCCCACAGACCAAAAACATGCTCATTAGGTTAATTGGTGACTCTAAATTGTCCCTAGGTGTGAATGTGAGAGTGAATGTGTGTATGTGTGTTGCCCTGCAGTTGGCTGGCGACCGGCTCAGGGTGTACCCTGCCGCCCGTTGACAGCTGGGATAGGCTCCAGCCCCCCCCCCAACCCCGAAAGGGATCAGGGGTATAGAAGATGAATGAACTCTATGCATTACATTCATGCTCAAATATATATAACATATATATATGGGCGGCACGGTGGATGTGAGGTAGTGCACATGCCTCACAGGTTTGATCCCCGGGTCGGGCGGGGCCTTTCTGTGCGAAGTTTGCATGTTCTTCCCGTGCATACGTGGGTTCTCTCTGGGCACT
>JBBMOE010000005.1:15477998-15613849 GCA_037975065.1 Chaetodon trifasciatus
CCAGCCCCCCCCCCAACCCCGAAAGGGATCAGGGGTATAGAAGATGAATGAACTCTATGCATTACATTCATGCTCAAATATATATAACATATATATATGGGCGGCACGGTGGATGTGAGGTAGTGCACATGCCTCACAGGTTCGATCCCCGGGTCGGGCGGGGCCTTTCTGTGCGAAGTTTGCATGTTCTTCCCGTGCTTGCGTGGGTTCTCTCCGGGCACTCCGGGCTTCCTCCCACAGACCAAAAAACATGCTCATTAGGTTAATTGGTGAATGTGAGAGTGAATGGTTGTGCCCATAGGCTCCAGCCCCCCCCCAACCCCGAAAGGGATAATCGGGGTATAGAAGATGAATGAATGAATATGTATATATGTATGTGTGTGTGTGTGTATATATATATATATATATATATATATATATATCGCAAACACTTGATTGCAGTTATTACTGTTGCGGGTGGCACAACCAGTTGTTAGGTTCAGGGGGCAATTACTTTTTCACATAGGGTCATATAGGTTTGGATAGCTTTTTTCCCTTAATAAATAAAGTCATTATTTAAAAACTGCATTTTGTATTTACTCAGGTTATGTTTGTCTAATATTAAAATTTGTGTGATGATCTGACACATTTAAGTGTGACAAATATGCAAATAAATAAAAAATCTAGAAGGGGGCAAATACTTTTTCACAGCACTGTATATATAGGACCTTCAGCATGCACTGGGGCTGCTCGCAGCCGAGTGTGAAGCAGCTGGGATGACAGTCAGCACCTCCAGGTCCGAGGCTATGTTTCTCATGGCCATGGTTCTCATGGTTAAAAAAAACTACAAGTTCACTAGGTCACAAAGAAGATTAATCTCGTGATAAAAAAAAATGACACCGTTAAAATTGATTTGCGTTAACACGTTAATAACGCAATATTTTTGACAGCACTAATATATATATATATATATATAGTGTGTGTGTGTGTGTGTTTGTGTGTGTGTGTGTGAAGAAGATCTTCAGGGCTATCTATGATGGATAACAGTCTGTCCAGTGTCCTCCTCTCCACAATAATAAAGCTGGCCTTCCTGATCAGTTTGTTCAGTCTGTTGGTGTCACCGGCTCTGATGCTGCTCCCCCAGCACACTACAGCAAAGAAGAATGCGCTGGCAACAACAGACTGGTAGAAGAACTCCAACATCTTGCCGCACACGTTGAATGATCTAAGCCTCCTTAGGAAATACAGTCTGGACATGCTGCTGCGATGACTGCTTTCTTGTTGACAGCGTTGATGTCCAGTTCAGTTTGTCAATGTGTTTTCAAGGTGCACTCCGAGGTATTTGTAATCCTCTACCACTTTGACATTGTCCCCTGAAATACAATGGTCGTCCCGTTATTTCTGAAATCAATTACCATCTCCTTGGTCTTGGCCATGTTAAGCAGCAGGTGATTTCTACCAGACCATTCCACAAAATTGTCTACTACTACTCTGTATTCCTCCTCTTGTCTATCCTTTATACACCCCACCACTGCTGAGTCATTCAAAAACTTCTGCAGGTGGCACTACAAGTCTGAGGTGTACAAAGTGAGGAGAATAGGACACAAAACAGTCCCCTCCTGTACTACTTTCCATGGTCTCAAACAGAACACTGTCCAGTCACACAAACTGTGGTCTGCTCTGTCAGGTAGTGAGTAATCCAGGAGATTGTGGGCGTGTAGACTCCCATCACTAGTAGCTTCTCACCCAGGAGCAGCGGCCGGATGGTATGAAATGCGCTGGAGAAATCAAAGAAAGTGATCCTCACAGTACAATCCAGGTGGGAGTGAGCACGCTGAAGCAGGTGTATGGTCAGGTTGAAGAGGTGTCCCAGGATGATGGACAGCTGGCTGGCACAAGTCCTCACTTTGGAACGAATACCATCAGGGCCAGCAGCCTTGCCTAGGTACAGCATCTCCAGCTTTCTTCTTACCTGGCCCGCAGTCAGGCGGGGGATGATGCTAGTGGAGGAGTTGCTATGCGGGATTGTGGGGGATGTGGGAGTTGAGTCCAAGGGAGAGATCACCAGGGGAGGTTGAGGGTTGCAGAGAGAAAGCTTGGGCAGAGGGGGGTTATGGAGGCTGTTGTGGACAGTGGTGAGGTGTGAGGGGGTGGAGGAATGCAAGGCCTGTTGAAAAAGTGGTTTAGCTCATTAGCCCTCTCAAGGCTGCTGGCTGCTGGTCTGCCTCTTGCCTTGAACACCTTGATCACCTTCATTCCTATCCACACATGCTTCACTCTGTTCTGCTGGAGTTTGGTGTCCAGCTTCCTCTTGTAGGCATCTCTGCTCTGCCTCAGCTTTTCTCTCAGCTTGTGCTGAACACTCCTCAGTCCTTTTTTTGTTCCCTGACCTGAAGGCTTGTTTCTTCCTATTAAGCAGACTTTTCAGGTCATTGGTGATCCAGGGCTTGTTGTTGTGAAAGCAGCAGATTGGGTTGGTATTATGGTCTGTTCACAGAATTTGATGTACAATACACTCTGTCAGACTGTTGATGTCCTCTGCATGTGGCACACACAACACATCCCAGTCTGTTGTCTCAAAGCATTCCTGCAGTGAGTCTACCTCCTCACTGTCCTCTCGACAAGAGGGACATACAGAGGTGTAAACTACACAGGGCTGTGATCAGCTCTGCCTAGAGGGGGAGGGCTTTGGCACTGTATGCATCCTTTGTATTAGCATACAGTAGGTCCAGTGTGGTGCTGTCTCTGGTGGGGCAGTTAATAAGTTGGTGGAATGTTGGCAGAGTTTTGTCCAAAGTCAAGTTGCCAGCAAAGTCGATGTGACTGTTCTCACACAGATAGCGGCCATCTAGCAATCCTCAAGGACCAGAAGATGATTTGCAGGCATTGCTCCAGCTCTTGCAATGCTTCTTGGAACTCAAGCTGACAGCTAGTTGAGTTGATTATTTCTTTCTCTATTATTCTACCTACTATACTGGTTCAGAATGTGATGTACATCCCAATGCAGGTGATGGCGCATCAACCACTAGGGTGACTGGCAGACAGCTTTTTCCACAACTTCGAACTGACCAGTCACATGAGAGCTGCCCCCATTTTTAGCCAGCGATAACAACCTGGACAACGTCCTTTTCAGCTATCAACCAAAATGATAACCTTTAAGGCTTATTCCTGAGAATTTTGTTAGGAGCCAGGAGACACAACCTCCGGTGGCAAATGAACCCATCCACCACCAGAGGAACCATTTCCTAGCTTAGAATTTGAGATTGATCAGGAGTGTATGAAAGTAGTTTCTCTGATGACAGAGGACAACAGAGAATTCAGAAACAATTCAAAAATTCCCAGCTGATCTTGTTGAGGGACAATGCCAACAATTCCCTCATTAGTAAGTGCTTGGCGACAGTGGCGAGGAAAAACTTCATTTTTACAGGCAGAAACCTCAGGCAGAACCAGGCTCTGGGTGGGCGGCCATCTGCCTCGACCGGTTGGGTTAGAAACACAGAGAGAGCGAGAGAGAGCGAGAGAGAGCGAGAGAGAGACAGACAGGTGCAACCACTGTAATAGTGACAGTTCTAATAATAGACTTTATATGTAGTACATAGCATAGTATATACAAATATGATATGTTTATGTATCCTGTTGCACTATCAACCAGGTAGTCAATTTTGGGGGGGTCTAAGGTTTGCATAGGAGTCCTCTGTTGTATTGAGGCATGGCATTGAAATAAATGCTGATGGGATCATATCCTTAAATTTCACTACAGCAGTATCAGACAGAAACCAACTGAGTCTAACAATGAGATAAACGCAGTACTAACACTGCCATTATCAGTGTTGACATGCACATTAAATAACAGAATAAGGACCAGGAGAGCGGTACTGAATATACAGAATATGCTTTAAAATGACGCACACTGGATAAGAAGCTGGACATGCGAGCACATTTAGTGGACTTCATGCAAAGCATGCTAGACAAAAAGCACACAGAGCTGGCACCACCAGCTGACAAAGGAAAAGAAAGATGGTATCTCTATAGGTTTGGTGTGTATTATCTGAAATAGCCCGAGCAGATTTGGGTGTTGTTTGATTCGAGTGCTCAGTTTGAGGGAATCTCACTGAATGATGTCTTGCTTTCAGGGCCAGACCTGAACAACGGCTTCTTAGGAGTGCCTCTCAGAAAAGAACCAATAGCCATCGTTCTTCATACAGAAGGACAACAGAGATGTCCTGGGCTCTCTCTGGTACCAAGACAACTATCTCACCAAGGGTGTTGTTGACTACTGAATGAGGGTACATGTCTTTGTTAACAGTCCCTTTCCAGCTGTTGCAATCTTCGTCTTGAGAAAGGCAGCTAGGGAGGAGAAAAGGAGCATGGCAGTGATGCTCGACACTTCGTAGAGAGAGACTTCTACGTGGATGATGCCAGCATGAAACTGGTGGATGCTGACGGAAGACCGGGCCAAAGACATTAAAGATCTGGACCGGTCAGGAGATGAACTTTCCATTCAACGCAGCGTTGGCCTCAGCTGGAAACTCATGTTGGACACATTCATCTTCCAGATGCCTCACAAAGAGAAGCCTTTTACACGCCGAGGGATGTTGTCAACACTGAACAGTGTATTTGACCTTTTAGGCTTCCTCACCCCTGTGGTAATTTAAGGGAAGCTACTTCTTTGGGAGCTGTCCTTGGAAAACCCAGAGTAGGATACACCCTTTTGTCAAGACATGTACGAGGACTGGAAAAGATGGGAAGAGTCACTGCAGGAATTGTTCACTCTGCAAATTCCACAAACTTATGGATCCTCTATCTCACAAGCCAAGACTACTGAGTTATGCATTTTCCCTGGCGCCTCAGTTACAGTTGAAGTGGCAGCTTACCTGAAAGTCTCCGACAGAGATGGTCATCGTAAAGTGGGCTTTATCCTAGGTAAAGTCAAGTTGGTTCCAGTACCAGAGTTCACTGTGGGAAGACTTGAGCTCTGTGCTGCCGTTCTTTCGGTAGAGATGGCCGACCTCATCGTCGAAGAACTGGACATGAAATTTGACAACGTCACATTCTACACTGACAGCAAAGTGGTGTTAGGATATATTTACAGTCAACACCAGAGGTTCCATGTAGGGTCCTTTAATAAGGTATCTAAAAATAGCAACGATATCAGACAAAATGAAGTCAACTCCGTTCAGTGTATCTGGTTGAATTTTTACTCGAGAAAAGGGTGAAAAAGGTGCAAAAGCACATGCTAAAAAAATGAACCTGAGCAGTTTTACAGATGTTTTAACACAGGTATGTCCAGACGCTCATTTAGGCGCATCTGGGCAGAGTACCGTTATCTCATCATAGGCATAGCATAGGGAGAAACTCCTCTTTGAAAACACTTTTTCAGCCTCTGTTCTGCGTGCTATTGTTCTTAGCTCTCATAAAAGCACGAAATGCAAATAAAACAGTAAAATAACACTTCGGGCTGCTCAGCAGAGTCCTCTGTGAGTGCTCTGCTTATTCATGAGACAGAGCGATGAAACTAACTGCATGGTTACGCCAGTCAATAGCTCAGCGACCCACCCAAATTCACCATAGAAACACCAATGATGATCCAGAACGAAGTAACCCCAGAGATAGGTTATTGCATTAAGAACGCTCCCTCCATTCTAGAAACCCCCTCCTCTTTATGTAAACAACCAGGATCTTTGTGATTGATCTCAAACTAACACAGAGTCATAGGAGGAGACATTAGCAGCATTTTTTCGGGCTGGAATATAACTTTTGACCATAAAACAGCAAAGGTAAGACATACTTTATGATTTAGCAAAGTTTTTTTTATGCTACTCTTTGGTTGCTAGCCTGGCGAGTTTTCGTCGCACAGTGAGGAGGCAGATATCTTTGTGATCATCAGACTCTGCTTTCATATGATACTGTGCTTTTGTTTTTTGCGTGAAGTGGTGAAATCAGCAGATGCAGTACCTTTGACGTGCGCTATTTTCATGTTTCCGTTACATATAATGCATATAATTTCTTGGGGTATGAATTATGTTTTGTTTGGGTGCAATGCTTGGTAGAGGCTTTTAGCTGAGTTTCTCCCCATCATTCTGGTATGCTACAAGTCAGGATTGGTGCTTCTTCACGTGACCATTTACCATCTAAACTGTGCGCATGTCATGCTGCCCTGCAAAGTGATTTTTAATTAGTCACGGTAATACCGTATACCCCGGGAAAATGTGGGGAAGGTTTGACGGTATCAAAATTTGGATACCGCCCAACCCTAGTTCCATGTATACTTCCACATTCATGCTTGGACTGACCTCTTGTTACCGAACCTGTCTGCCTTTGACCACATCTGTTCTCCTGTTTCCAACTAAATACATCAGTCTTCTGTTTCTCTCTAGGAGGTTTGCCCTGCACTTCCTGGTTGGTTGTCTGCCTGTGCATGTTTGGGGTTGCTTCACCAAACACTTCAAGGGACTCCACCCAAAAGGACTGAACTGAGTGAGTTTCCTCTGCTCACTTGATGCTTTGCAACCGACAATATTCTGAGAGACTTAATTACCAAGCTGGACTTTGAACTGTGTGGATACTTATCTGTCTTGCCAAGTCAGAGATTAAAATTGGCAAAAGCTGTCTTCTGGTGGTATTACATTTGGGTCCTAAACACCCCTGTTACAGGAAGAGGGTTTATGGTGACAGAAAGCAGTGGGAAGCCATGTGAAACAAAAGAATCAAGCACATTTCATGTTATATTATCAAGTATTACTACATTGAATAGTTGGTCTGTAGTCAAGTAAATGGTGTGTTGTCCATTTAGCGGAAGGTCATAGAGCCCTGTGACAAATGTTTAAACTTATTATGGCAGGCCAGCTCTGTGCGCAGAAAACAGAGAAATAAAATCAGCACAAACATCTATTTGCTTTTCATTGTTACAATCATGATGCAGGAATCCACATTCAGCGAGAGGGAACAAAAACCATTGATAGGTGTTCAGTGGTTGACCAGCTCAAATATAACATTTTATCGGTCTGATGATCTGTCGCTCCTCAAAAAGTTCACCTGGGGTCAATATCCAGCTATTGAGCAATTCTAATGTAACTTTAAATAAGTTAATTTCACCACAGTGGCACCAGCACAGGGAACGAGAAAATTAAACCAGGCCAATTGTGCTTCAGTTACCGGAATAAATATCCAGCTGCTTACCAGCTTAAATGCAGCATCACAAGTAGACAGACATCCAGCAACTCTGCAGAAAGTCCAACTCTCCACCAGTGGCAGCAACATGAAGATTGGACGGGAAAAAACAAGGTCCAGACAGTAGCTGTCAGGCAAAGACAAGCAAACAGCCTGTAGGTGGAAAGAAGTGTCTCCAGCCACCGAAGATGACCACCATCTGCTGCCAGAGCCAAACATCTAACCTCGGACTTATCTATTTTGTCTCTTGGTATTACGAGTTCTTTTGAACATCATCATGTGTAAGCTGGTAAAAGCAAGAGTCTATGACATAACCCTTGAAGAACATTCCTTGAAGGTCCCTTCAGCATCCTGGTTTAAGCAAGAACGACCCAGTTGCCCATTTCATGAACGCTATTAACAAGTAGTGCTTATATGCAGATTGTAAAATGAAGCAACATCAAGGTTCACAAATTATTGTTGGTTGTAAATTCAAGATAAATTTGATTGCTACTAAGAATGTGCACGCTCATGCATGGATTGAAAATGTTATTTTATTTAATAATACTGAAAATAAGATGGAAAATAGGTGAAAGGTTAAATGATCTGTAGTTGCAAATCACAGCTTGTGGGTTGCAAATGTAGTGACATGAGCCCCTGATATATAGAGTGTAAGACACTTTTGGAGAGTGGACTGTGAGGGCAGAGAGAAAGATCCACAGGGATAGAGGCAGAGGAAAAGGGAGGCAGAGAGAATGAGGGAAACAATAAAGACCCATTAGGGACAAGTTAAGACTTGATTTAAGCAAATGCCAACAAAGAAGGCAGACAAGACCTTCACAATGCACAGCAACTGAAAAATAAACTTGAGCTCCGTGACCCAAAAAGTTATCTCCATTTTATTTTATTTTAGTTTAAATTTCAAACCTGACACCAACTGAGAACTGCATGTTTGTGCCCATACACATTTGTGTGTTTGTACATTTTAACATATGTTTTAGTTTAATATGAATGAGCAAGAAGCAGTGATGACATCAGAGAGGGACTCCTGGGAATTGACACAGTTTTCATTCTGACGTGACATCCGGAACATCTGCACTGACCTCTGCTCCAAAACTTCCACTGCATCATGCCCTATCACTGATGAATGTACACGTAATGCAATCCAGCTAAAAATGATAGTGATCTGATCTTCAGAATTTGTGATGAGTGATGCAATAAACAGTCAGTCTGTTGTTAGTATTTGTGGTTGTGATACAGTATGTCTGGTTAGCGGAAAGGAAAAAAAAACTGTGAGTCAATGTAAATAAAGATAAAGCGTCATTGGCTGCCTGTGTAAAAAAGAACCACGTGTGTGGGTGTGTACATTGCTATGGGATTATGCATATGATCCTGTATGTGAGTGCGTGCTTACTAGCAGAGTTTATAGGCCTTGGGGGTGTTGCTTTGTTTTTACTGAGTCCTGTTAGTCACTGCTGCATGTCTGATAGACGACTGCTGCAGTCACTCCTCTATAACAACACAATAAAACCTGATTCATGTCTGTGTCTGACAGCCAAGCCCTGTCAGAATTAAAGATGAACTTTTTCAATGGTTTTTAAGGCTGAGGGTAAAAGTTGTATTTTTCCATCCATCAATCCATTTTCTATATCCATCATTGTTCTTAGAGCTTCTCCCACTATCACTGGGTGAGAAACAGATTACATCTTGGCCTGTTGTCATGTCAGTCTATCCAGGGCTGATCTCTCCTTGCAGTAGGAGGGTAATGAGTTTACTTATGTTTTGCAGATGTGTTTACCATGTCATTAGTATTGGACAATTAGATGTTTGCCTGATGAGGAGATGAAAGTAAGAGGAGTCATAACAATTCATCTTGAGGGAAACATGACTATCTGCACCAAATGTTACGGCAAAACAGTTTCAGAAAAAATAGCCAGTTAATGGCGGTGCCAGAGGAAAACTCCAGTGATTCAATATTTTCTACTAATCAATATCTAGATTTTAAGTTAATTTACTAAATAAATGAAAACTTTGATGATGCCCTAACTTTCCTTCCGTGCCATCATCAATCAGATATTGTTATCCTCAGAACCATCCCAAGACCAAAGAATCCCAAGATCAAAACCAGTGAAGGACCGATAAAATGAATGACAAATATATCGTTTCATTTTTGAAAAAGATTCAGCAATTTCCTAAAACATTTAGTCACTGTAGTTTTTAGTCAAACACTACTTAAACAGGAGAAAACAGTGTATTTTTTGGGAACCATTTCATCGAAAGATTCATCCATATTTGGTGGTCTAGTTAGTATTTGGGGCGGCAGGACGGTGTATGTGGAATCAGGTTAAAATAAACTACCGGCATTCATGGTAATGAAGAAACACATCACTCAGTGCAACAGTGTGGCTAACAGATGTATTTTTCGTAGTTTGGACATGAGTGGAGCTCTATGGTACAGAGGAATAAGATATATCAGGCTGCAATACATACAATAGGATAGGATATACAGTAGGATATATTCCTTATTGGTTTGGGGGTGCACATGGGATTTGTTGAAAATCCCATGAATTCATTATGACTACACTAATCCTTTTAGAGATATCCCACACAAGTTAATGTGTACAATGAGCAAGTCTGCACCAGTAAGATTGTCATCAGTTACTTGCCAGAAGTAACTGAGTAATGACAATCATTTCCCTCAAGGGGAAAGTAGTCTCAAAGCTGACAAGTGGATGCTGGTGTGGAAAACCCATATGACAAACTGAAAACCTAAGTGTTATATGTTCATTTTACTGTATTGGAACTGCTGAAGCTATCAATTGACCAATTCCCTGACAGTTGGTATATTCCTCTGCGATGCTGCATTAACTGCAAACAGTATCTATGCAGTAATTTGCTATAGTTTCTGTACCCTTTGCTGAACTTTTAACTCTGGATACTTGCTCCCACACAAAGATATAATCCCTATATTCATCATCACTTTCATCATCACCATATCAACAGTGCATCAGTGTCTGACTGCACGTAGTGCAAGTGTAGCTTTGTGATTCGATGGAAATTCTTTCTATACAAGGCCAGGTGTACTGTGTTTTTAAAAGCACAAGTTTCTTTCAAAAACATGAGCACACAGTCAGAGGTTCTATCTAATCCTATCCTAATAAAGAGGGGGAAAGTTATTTCTGACCTTAGGCAAATACAGTATATTGTTAGACCTGGCTGGAAATTGATCAGAAGTTGACTTGAAAGGAGATTTTAGCTCAAATCAAACAAGTGAAATTCCTTTATGCATCATTTGTTTTGTATCTGCAGCTTTCTGTTCAACGACAGCTTGGTTATGATTAGCTGTTCAACTCTAGATTTCTCATAATTCCTTCTCACACCCAGTCCACTCCACGGCAAAATCACAATCGGGTTTTAACTCAACTTATCAAAATATTAAACTGTAACTGAAAGTTGGTCATTAACTAAAAGAGACAGAGGGAGAAAGCATAGTAGTGAGAGATCACTGAATGACTGTGGAGAAGGGGCACAAAAGGATTTGTCTTGGCTTACAGAGTGGTTGGTATATAAATGAAAGGTTGGTATGTAAATATTTGGAAAGTAAAGTGGAGAGTAGTATCCTGCTTATTTAAATCCCTTTAACTTAAAGGTTAACTAAAAGTATCACATAAGCCATCAAACCTGAAACTTTCACAGGTCTAAGCCTCCAGAAACATCACGCACCACCCACGAGCCACTCGAGGATCAGGTTAGCCAGAATTTAGAGCCAGGTTAAGAAGGGACATCATGCTAAGTAGAAAATTAAATTTGGGTTGTTGGATTTGGTGTTGGATCACAAGCAGGCTGCTGGCCAGTGGTTTGGGGGCCAGAAGGCAAGGGCAGCATGTGACTGGTGTAAATCTGAGAGGCCCAATGTTGGTCCATGTAGAGGGGTCAGTGGCTCTGGAGCTTCCATCACTCAGCAAGCAGTGGCTGCTGGAGAATGGCTTTATAGCCCTGTGAATTCATAGGCCAGCTAAGCCATCTGATGTGGCTGAGCTGTCTAACACATTAAAATTTGAAGCTGTGAAGTGGGATCAGTTATTTTGGTCATCCAAGGCTCTGAGGGTTCAATTCCTGTTCATTTTCTGAGTAGACAATATTAGATGACTGCCAGTTGGAGCACTTTAAGGCTTGCAAAACATTTACTTATTTGATGTGTCAAATGCACAAGCCTGTGAAAATAAAAATGTAGGAAAATAAGTTTTTCTATGACTCCCAAGTAGCAGTTCATTTAGCAGTTTGTTGACTACCAAACCAACAAATAAGCATAGTTTCCCAGAAACAAAAATTAGAAAAATAAAACAAATGGCAATAACAAATGAAGCATAGTGTTGTCGACTAGTATTACCGATTGGCATTCATTACTGCAACAGCTGCCTCCAGCACCCCAACATACTCCTATGTGCAATTAATAATACTTGTCAGTAGGATATATATATATTGTTACTTTTGGAGGCCAAGTCAACACCTCAAACTCGTTGTTGTGCTTCTCAAACCATTCCTGAACCATTTTTGCTTTAAGGCACGGTGCATTATTCTGCTGAAGGAGGCCACAGCCATCAGGGAATACCGTTTCCATGAAAGGGTGTACATGATCTGCAACAATGCTTAGGTAGGTGGTACGTGTCAAAGTAACATCCACATGGATGGCAGGACCCAAGGTTTCCCAACAGAACATTGCCCAAAGCACCGCACTGCTTCTGCCGGCTTGCCTTCTTCCCATAGAGCATCATGGTGCCATGTGTTCCCCAGGTAAGCGACCCACACACACACCCGGCCATCCACATGATGTAAAAGAAAACGTGATTCATCAGATCAGGCCACCTTCTTCCATTGCTCCGTGGTCCAGTTATGATGCTCACGTGCCCATTGTTGGCATTTTCAGCGGTGGACAGGGGTTAGCATGGGCACCCTGACTGGTCTGCAGCTATGCAGCCCCATACGCAACAAACTGCGATGCACTGTGCATTCTGACACCTTTCTATCAGAACCAGCATTAACTTTTTTTGGCAATTTGAGCAACAATAGCTCCTCTGTTGGATCGGACCACACGGGCCAGCCTTTTGCCTATTTTCCTGCTTATAACACATCAACTTTGAGGACAAAATGTTCACTTGCCTAACATATCCCACCCACTAACAGGTGTCATGATGAAAAGATAATCAGTGCTTACTTTGCCTTTCAGTCATAATGGTGGTCATAATGTTTTGCCTGATCATACATTAAAATGCCAGGCTTATGTATTAAAATGTGATTAGTTCTCCAGCAGAATCCTTGTTGATGCACAGAGCTCTCTCAAAGAGCAGTCTTTCCGTCCAAATCTAACTTTAACCATCTGACAATTCCTTGACTAAACAACTATATCTTTGAGTTATAGAGAAACTATTGAACTTTAAATTTGAAAATTAAAGTGTGCAAAAGTACTTCCAGAACCATTACCTGTTAAACCATTCCAATGTTAAAACCGTTCCAGGTGACTACCTCATGAAGCATACCAAGAGTGGGGAAAGCTGTCTGATACTACATAATTCCATATGTGTTCCTTCATAGTTTGGATGTCTTCAGTATAAATCTACACTTTAGAAAATAAAAAATAAAGAAAAACCATTGAAGGAGAAGATGTCCATATATATTTACATTTTCCGTTATATATATATAACATTTTCACATGAAAAATGTGAATTTCCCTTGGGGATGAATAAAGTGTCTCTCTCTCTCTCTCTCTCTCTCTATATATATATATATATGTGTGTGTGTGTGTGTGTGTGTGTGTGTGTGTGTGTATGTGTATATTGAAAGTAACTGTGCATTGTTGTTAGTGATAATGATCTCATTTTGTTTCTGTTAGCACGGATAAAGTTTAAATAACTCTCATTAAGAGTTGACAGTTGCATTGGCTTCCCTAAAGTTATTTCTCTATGAGCAGACAGCAGCCTGGCCTTACAATTTACAATCAAAGTAGTGGCCAAGAGTGTGAAAAATATATCACATCAAGTTTTATGTCAGGAGTAACATCATATTTGTTTTGAACCATTCTCTGGTTATGTGTCCGGAGTCCTTACTATTAGCCTTGTGTTGACTTTATTAATCTAAATCTTACACAAACACAGAGGGAGTCTGAGCATTGTGGCACAGACCAAAGAAAATAACCTAAATGTAAAGGCATGTATCTCCAAAGCTGCCCAGATCAGTGCAGCAATTGATGTTTTAAACTGGGCTGTAGGGGTTTGGAGGAGTGAGTGATGACATCTACAATTGATTACCCCAGAGGAGAAGTGAGTAAGGAGGATGACCAAAAGCAGCGCCATCTGTGTAAGCTCTGGAAAATCAGTGGGGGAGTGAGTAACAACCTCACCTGTGGAGTTTCTGTAAAAGACCAAAATACACACTGAACGATCCTAATGTGAGATTATAGCATGAATGATTTTTATGAAGATGAAAAATGAAATAGAAAAAACTAGGACTTTCTTGCCCTGGCACTGTGCCCTGCACAAAGATAAAAAAAATATGTTTGTGAAAGGGTATGTATCTTAGTCCTCATTCTAAAACCTAAGCTTGACCATAAATGTGCTCACACAGGGAGTATCTAAGAAAGTGAACATGTGTAACCAGTCTGAGCTAGCTGCTTTGAGTGAGAGTGAATAATCTGAAGTGACACAATAGTGTGACTCTCTGTGTGTATCAGCTAACATTATGTCTGAATATCCACATGTAGACATTCTGGAATCTCCCACTCTCCCATGCTTCCTCTGTGTGTCTCAGACAGGAAGTAGCATCAGCAAGGCTGAATAAAGTGTAAAGGGTGATATGAAGTTCAATATTCCCACCTTTAGGAGCCACTGGACACGTGAGCACAGACAAATAAAAAAAAAAGAAAAAAGAAAAAAAAAAGAAAGAAAAACAGAGCAGAGCACAGCAGCCCACACATATTATGTGCAGTAATTTTTCAAGAGTTTTTGTGATATTTTGCAGGTTGGTTGAAACTATTTTGTTAATGCTGGAGACAAAAAGTGACTCTCCAAAGCTTCCTGTTACAGCAGATCCACACTGAAACCACAGATACAAAATACTATAACACACATTACAGTGTATTGTTGGAAACATCAAAGGAAACCTGTGATACTTGACTTGTTTCCTTAAACTGCGCTATATATTAAATGCTCTAATGGGCGGCACGGTGGCACAGCAGGAAGTGCGCATGCCTCACAGCAAGAAGGTCGCCGGTTTGATCCCCGGGTCGGGCGGGGCCTTTCTGTGCGAAGTTTGCATGTTCTTCCCGTGCATACGTGGGTTCTCTCTGGGCACTCTGGCTTCCTCCCACAGACCAAAAACATGCTCATTAGGTTACTCTAAAATTGTTCCTAGGTGTGAGTGTGAATGGTTGCATGTACATTGCCCTGCAGTTGGCTGGCGACTGGCTCAGGGTGTACCATGCTAATCTAATTCTAATGAAGTTTTGCTGTGGGTTAGGGTATTTTAGCTATATCAAGGAAGCGTTAACACTTGCATGACAAACATTATCAGATCAGTGGTAATGTGACAATCTACCATAGCAGATACTCAATATTAAGGGATTCACATTTCAAATTTGGCACACTCAAAACTTACATAAACTTGACAAGTAGACAAGAAAGTGATAAGATGGAGTTAGGAGCTGTTTGAAAGGGCCATTCCAATAATTTAACACATAATGTTTGATTGACAGGTGGTGGTTAACACTACTCAGCCTGAAAGCAGCTGTATAACTACTGCATCGTGATTTCCGGTTCCGGTTTACTTCCGCCTGCAAAACTGCAGACTGCCACACGCTAACTCAGTAAAACAACGTAGATAACTATCGGATTAAAGTATTATTTATTGATTCAACATCAGTAGAGCGTTAGCAGCGTTACCTCCCAGCGGTACCGAAACAGAACTCACCTCCCCGTGGTGGTACTGTGTTACGGGGTGCCTACGCTCCTGCACAGGCTACAGGTATGATGGCGGTGTGTGAGTCCTGCCTTCCCACCCTCTTGAAACTGAGAGAGAGCATCTCCGGTTTGCGGGCCGACCTCAAGGAGAGGGACAAGATCCTCTTGGATTTCTCCACTGTCGCCACGACCCAGGCGAAACATATCGCCTACCTGAGGGCATCCGGCACTGGTGACCGGAGCATGGCGGCCGCATACAACACCACCCTGCCGTGGAACGGCTCGACTACCGCCGGAACCCCGGCAACACCGACAGGGGAATCCCGCTGGCACCGACAGGGAGCCAAGCCCATGTCATTGGCACCTTCCACTTCCTATCTTCGCCCCGCGGAGTCGCACTGCCTCACCGGGAAGGATGGGGTGGAGGGTCCATTGAGCTCAACACCACTCAGGCCGAGGGAAACCTGGTCGGTGGTGCACCGAGGCGCTGGAGCTCGGCCATCTCCTCCCCCACTGCCTCCGGATCTACCACTGGACAACAGGTTCAACATCCTAAGCCTGCAGGATTTCCCTCCCGTCGGTACCTCATCCAGCTCGCCTCCAGGACCTGACCACCCAGCTGGCTGTGGCTCTCGCCAGTCCAGGCTCCAGGATCCGCCTGTTCAGCATGGTCCCTCCCCTCCAGCTCGGACCGGTGCAACCACCACGTGACGCCAGCAGGCTCCACCTCGCCCCCGCCGCACCCCAAGGGAGCCAGTCGCGCAGCGCACTCCCCCCTCGGTACTGGTAGTGGGGACCTCCATGGTCAGGCACGTGGCAGTGCCTGGCGGCCGGACCTTCTGCCACCCTGGAGCCCGCGTCACAGAGGTTGCATCCGCCGCTCTTCAGCTGTGTGCGCAGCACAGCCCGGCCTCCACACTAGTCCTGGAGGCTGGCATCAACGATATCAAAAAACAGCAGTCGGAGGTCCTGAAGAAGGACTTCGTGTCGCTGATCGACCGCCTGTTGGACACAGGGAAGAGCCTAATTTTCTCCGGCCCGCTTCCCCCACCACGTTACGGTGACGCCATCACCAGCCGGCTTCGCCAGCTGCACCTGTGGCTGAAGGGATACTGCCTGATGAAAAGCATCCCGTATGTGGACAATTTTATAGCGTTTTTAAACAGGCCTTGCCTTTTTAAACGGGACGATCTCCACCCCAATCAGGAGGGCTCACGGCTTTTATCAGTCAACAGTGACCTCGCTGTCCGGTCCTGCACTTCAGCCACCTCCTGACTCACCGGTATCACTCACGCACACAAGCCCCCTACCGCACATTCACCCTCACCCTCGCCCACTACATGTTTCACCCACATCATACATACATCAGTAACCCCCTCTCTGCCACCAAAAACTCAGGACATTTACACCATTAGAACCATCATTTCACACAGACATTTAAAACCCAGGAATGTTTTTAGACCCAGCACTGTTTTTAACATTCCGTTGAAGCACCATGATGAGCGCACATTCAGCACAGATATCAAGTTAGCTGTGCTGAATGTGTGCTCTCTCGTAAACAAATCTTTTATTATAAATGATTTAATTTTAGACAAAAATCTAGATAGCATTCTCCTTACAGAGACATGGCTTGGCACTGATGCACCTGTTGTTCTCACTGAGGCTTCCCCACCAAATTTTAACTTTTTATTCTCTACTAGGGGGGGCAAAAAAGGAGGTGGAACTGCATCTATTACAAGAATTACAATGTCTGCAAAGTCAGTTCCTTTTAACAGTTTTACATCATTTGAACATCATGCCTTTGTTCTTAGCAGCCCACCTATTCTTTGCATAATGGTCTACAGACCACCCAAGTATTCATCCTCTTTTATCAGTGAATTCTCTGATTTCTTATCTATCATTCACACCAACTACAACAGGATTTTAATTACTGGTGATTTTAATCTACACATCGACAACATCTCGGACCCAGTATCCAGAGAATTTTTAAACCTCTTGAACTGTCTGGATTTTAAACAGCACGTTACGCAGCCGACCCACAGCAGGGGGCACACCCTTGACCTGGTCATAACCTATGGCCTGTCCGTGGGTGTGTCCTCTGTTGTGGATCTGGCTGTGTCTGACCACTACTGTGTGTTTTTTAACATCACCAGTTTTAATCAGAGGGAAGCCCCAGTGAGAACAGTGAGGAAACGCTACCTAACTCCTGAAGTGGCTGCAAATTTTACCCAGATTTTATAGAACACTCCTGCAGAGTTTTTACCAGAGCCCTGCGATTTTATCGTTGACAATTTTAACAGCAATCTGAAGTCAGCGCTGGACTCAGTGGCTCCTCTTTTAACAAAAACAATTAAGAAAAAACCTTAGAAATGAGGAAATTAAGCAACTGAAAAGAAAATGCAGGAGTGCTGAGAGGAAATGGAGAAAATCAAAACTAACAGTCCACTACGAAGTTTTACATCAACACCTCAAAACTTACAATAGCACTATTAAACAGGCAAGGATTTCTCACTTCCGAAAACTAATCTCTGACCACAAAAATAATCCCAAATTTCTCTTTTCCACAACTGATCTTTTAACAAACGGTAATTTTAACAGATCTCATAACACAACAACAAATACCCTGTGTGAAGACTTTGCAGACCACTTCAGGCACAAAATTGATAACATCAGATCCAGTCTTTTATCTCAACAGGTTTTAACTACCAACACATCTGGATCACAGGTTTTACCTGAGGAAACATTGGAGAGTTTTGCCCTGGTTGATGCGAGGACACTTGGTCGAGTTTTCTCCCAGGTAAACCATACAACCTGCCTTTTAGATCCAATTCCCACACCGTTTTTTAAAACACTTTATGGATTCTTTGAGGAACAGCTGTTATACATGGTAAATTGCTCTCTTCAGACAGGTGTCTTCCCCACCTCCTTTAAAACGGCGGTGGTGAAGCCCCTTCTGAAGAAGAGCAACTTAGACCCCAACATTCTTAATAATTACCGACCTGTATCCAACTTACCTTTTTTAAGTAAAATTTTAGAAAGACTGGTTTTTAACCAAGTAAATGACTTCTTAAACAGAAACAACATTTTAGAAAGGTGTCAGTCTGGTTTTAGGATGAACCACAGTACCGAGACAGCCCTATTAAAGATTTTAAATGATATCAGGTGCAACTTAGATAAACACAAGCCCACAGTCTTGGCTCTACTGGATCTAACCGCCGCCTTTGATACAGTAGACCATCACATTTTATTAAACAGACTGAGGCACCTGGTCGGCCTCTCAGGTACTGCTTTTAACTGGTTCGTCTCATACCTCACTAACAGACACTTCTTTGTAAGTTGGGATACATGTTCCTCGGGGACCCATGACATCAAGTGTGGGGTTCCCCAGGGGTCAATTTTAGGGCCAACTCTTTTTAATCTGTACATGCTACCCCTTGGGGACATCATCAGGAGGCACGGCATCAGCTTCCATAGTTGTGCTGATGATACGCAACTGTACATTGCCGTGTCTCCTGATGACACAGGGCCAATTGATGCCCTTTTTAACTGCATTTTAGACATCAAGTCATGGATGGCAGAAAATTTCCTTCAGCTCAACCAGGACAAAACAGAGGTCTTAGTCATTGGTCCTGAAGGCCAGAGAGAGAAACTTTTACCAAAACTACAAGATCTTAAACCAACACATTCTGTAAAAAATCTGGGCGTGACTTTTGACTCTGAGCTGACTTTTATTCCACACATCAAAAACATAACAAAGATAGGTTTTTACCATCTTAAGAACATAGCCAGAGTCCGCCTGTTTCTCTCTCAGGCCAGCACGGAGGTGCTGATGCATGCTTTTATTTCATGTCGCTTAGATTACTGCAATGCCCTGCTCTCTGGTCTTCCCAAAAAGAGTATCTCCAACCTTCAGTTACTTCAGAATTCAGCCGCACGAGTGCTGACGAGGACCAGAGGGCGGGAGCACATTACACCAGTTTTAAAATCGCTGCATTGGCTCCCCGTGCGTTTCAGGATAGATTTTAAGGTTCTTTTATTAGTTTTTAAGTGTCTTAACGGTCTCGGGCCTTCTTATTTATCTGACCTACTCTTAACCTATCAGCCCTCGTGGACCCTGAGGTCCTTCGGCACTGGCCTCTTAACCATACCAAAAGTAAGAACTAAAACACACGGGGAGGCGGCTTTTAGTCATTATGGCCCCCGACTGTGGAATAACCTGCCGGAGAACCTAAGGGCCGCAGAGACTGTTGATGTTTTTAAAAAGAGGCTCAAGACCCATCTTTTTAATCAGGCTTTCAATTGATTTGTTTGACTTATCTTATTCCTTTAATCAGGCTTCTTATCATATTTAACTTTTATTCGTATCTTATTTTAGCTGCATCATGTTTTAACGACATGTTTAATTATTATTTATATCATTTATCCATTTTATCTTATTTTATTTTACTTTATTCTATTCTCCAGTGTTTCCTCATGGGGGCCCCTGTTTTCTTCATGGGGGCCCTTGGTTTTTAGCGTTTCCTCATGGGGGCCCCCCACACTGGGAGCTGCTTTTGGTCTACTGACGGGTGCGGTCGAGGAGATGGCTCTGGCCTGGACGGCTGGAGGCCTCTGCACCTTGGTGCGGGGCCTCCTGTCTGCCTGGGTCGGAGTGTCTCGGGCGGCGCTCCCTAGTCATGGGCCGGGGGCCCTCTCAGTGTGGATGGCCCCCAAAGGTTGCTTATTCCTTGCCTTGCCCGTATGGGTGTGTGTGTTCGTGTGTGCGTGTCTGTGAGTGTGTGTTTTTATATGTTCCTGTATGTTTTTATTGGGGCGGGAGGGCTGGGTTTTCCTCTTTGTTGTTTTTAGCCTCTGTGAGGTACTTTGTGTTGCTTTTAAGTATGAAAAGTGCCATATAAATAAAGTTTGATTTGATTTGATTTGATTTGATATAAATTTCTTCTTATGCTCTGGGGCTAAGAGACAGAACAACACATTGTGGGTTTTGGTCTTTTCATTGGAAGATAAGAAAAATAAAGCCAGCCTTATCCTGAAAAGACCAATTTTTGAAGTCTGACTCATACTCTGATCTTTTATTTATTTTTATATTTTTATCTGTCTCTTGTAACTCCAACATTCTGGAGGAGCAAGACTGTCACTGAAGAACCACATAAAATGGTAGGATAGCTTTTTGCTATAAAATTGTGTTACAGCAGGATTTGGACCCAATAGTAGACACGCAGACAGGGAGCAAAGGTAAAAAAGGAATTTATTGAGGGGATAATGAAGGAAAAGGGGAGAAGGGAGATATGGATGGAAGTCCAGAAAGCCTGGTGGTCGAGGCTTGTGGATAGATGATCAACGGCCGTGAACAGGGGTAGGCTGGAGACTCCAGGTATGCAGGAAACTCATAGCTGGGAAGTCCTGGGAATAGCAGGTGAGGCACATTTATTTGTCAAATAAACAGATATGGATGCAGATAATATCTTTATGTTGCACGCCTACAGTTTGATGAGTGTGTCAGGCTCTGTTTGAGGAACCTCAGGCCACATCATGAAGTGTTAAGATCATAGAACCATTAAAGTCCCACTGATATTTCCTGCATGGGAAATTATTATATGTGTGGAAACTGTGAACATTTGGATTACACCAACTGTAAAACAGATCAGTTGAAGATGTTTGTTCAGTCATCTGGTTGATGGACTATGGCTTCTCATGTTCCCCTGTGTCATTAAAAGCCACAATAAATCTCTCAGAGGGTTAGGACCTTTCACCCCACCAAATGGAAGCCCCCTAATCAACAGCACCTACTCCACTAAATGCCAATTGTCTTGTAGAATTTATACATTTGTTCAGTTGCACCCAAATATACCAGTGCTTTGAGTTAGATCAGACCAATCACTGCACAGTGTAGGTATAGATTCTTCAATACTGACTGGCTAATTACAAATCTTTAGAAAGATTGGATGTGACCTCAGAAGTCAGTTGTTTTGTCTGAAGCATGACTACTTCTGACTGAATGACTTCTGACTGGACTATCAACTGTTGCTTTTTTTGATATCTTAGCACCCAACCCAGCCAGTCAGTGTCAGTTAGGGATATTTTAAGGGATATTATTATTATTATTATTATGGTCCTCATGAGAAGAACAGCTGCCATGTCTCAAGCTCCTCCTCAACTTTGTAGTTTTGTTATTTTTTTGTTTTTATCTTTTTCTACCCAAGCAACCCCTATGTATGGAGCTATACATAGGACCAAGACCTCGCAGCCAGAGGGTACGTGGCAGAAAACATTACCTGCAGACCAACACATCAGCTGCCATATGTGTGGTGGTAACACACTCAGCCATGTTTACACTGCCTTCCAGAGGATACAGTGGTGGAAAAAAGTTTTTGGACACCCTTAAAATTTTACACAATCTCAAATATTATCATTAAATATTTGTGGAAAAATCTTTTTTGTGTTTCAAAAGGTGTGGCTGCATTAGACAGACACAAACAAATACAAATGTTTTTTTTTTTTGTTTATTGTTTACAAGAAAAACTAACAAAACTAAATTCTTGACAGTTTCAATATGTCAGTTCTCAACATTGTCAGTATCAAAGTCAACAAATAACAGAGAATGTGTTCAAAACTGAACAAAAAATAGATAAAACATCACATCATCACATTAATTATTAGTAGTCTTGCCATTAGCACGCAGTAGAGCTCTAATCCTGGCTGGCATGTTCCCCACGAGCCTTTCACACTGTTGAGGGGTAATCTTGTCCCATTCTTCTTGAACTACTGCTTTTAATTCTTCCAAATTCTTTGGTTTACACTTTGAAACAGACCTTTTGATAATCCACCACAGATTTTCAATGGGGCTCATGTCCGGGGATTGAGCTGGCCACTGTAAGACCTGGATACTGTGCTCCTGCAGCCAAGTTCTACTGGCCCTGGATGTGTGGCAAGGGGCATTATCTTGTTGAAACATCCAGTTTTGACCTCGACGAACAGTGCACATGCAGAAGGGAGCATGTGGGTTTCGAGAATGGCACAATACTTGGCAGAGTTCAATGTGCCATCACAGACAGTGAGATGACCAACACCGGCAGCACTCATTCATCCCCAAACCATGATACTGCCTCCACCATGCTTGACAGTAGGTACTCTACATGCTGGAGATAATGCTTCGCCTGGCCTTCTGTGTATCCTCACATTAGCAGGAGGAAGATGAAGCTGGAAACTGGACTCATCTGACCACAGAATCTTCTTCCAGTTCCCGACTGTCCACTTCTTGTGTGCTTGGGCCCAACGACGCCGGGCTGACCTCTGTCTCTTATTGATCAGGGGCCTACAGCCTTGTCAGACCTTAAGCCATGATCTAAAAGTCGGCCACGTAAAGTGCAGGTGGAACACTGGACACCAGTTTGGTTTGACCACTGCTGCTGAACCTCCTGTGATGTCATTTGGCAATTTTCCCTGCACATGCGGATCAGGATAAGGTCATTTCTGGCTGAAGAAACCCTTGGACGCCCAGATCTTGGTTTGTCTTCCAAGCTGTTGGTTTGTTTGTATTTCTGCAGAGTGTATCCAACTGCTGAAGGACTGCATCTGCACTTCCTGGCTATCTGGCGGCAGCTGTACCCTTCCTGGCTGAGAGTCTGTATCTTCAGGCGTGTTTCCTGTGTTAGGTTCCTTGTTTTTGCCATTTTTGTCTCTGAAGAACTTTCAAATGTGCTGGCTTTATATAGACATGAAGCACGTCAACAAAAATTGTCTTTTAATAAAAAGCATGACCTTCATTAGTGGATCACTGGTACCAAAATGACTCAATACTCAAAATTTCTTTTGTATTTTTATGGAACCAACCAATTTTTAGTTTATAATGGCTTTTTTAGGATTTGTTTAGTATTTTGGCTGTACTAAAAGAAATTGCACTTGAAGACCTAAGAGAGATTCTTAATGCAATATTTTACAAATGCATGGGGTGTCTGAAAACTTTTTTCCACCACTGTATAAGGCCCTTCCTTGTCTCCCCTTCGGTAACTCAAGTAAGATACATCGTTGTTGTGGACCATTAAGTACTGATCCAATCAACCAGACTCGGCTCTGCATCACTTTTTTGGCATTACTTTCAGATTGATGTGTTTTTCAGGATAACGTTGACACAAGGAAGCCCTGGGTTAACTGGGATGTCCTTGCCAAACTTGAAGAGTGGACTGAGGCGTACAACTTGGGCAATTTGGATGGATACAGGTCATCCAAGTGCACAGTCTGGAGAGCTGTTAGCAGTGCAGGGACAAAGTGAAGTCTAACCACTTGGGCTCCAGCACCAGGAACATGTGATCTAGACTAAGAACTGTTACATTCTATAAAAGGATAAGCAGTGGTGCCAAGATATTTGTCCCACACAAACTTAACACCTTCTATGCGCACTTTGAGAACAGCTTCCCAACTAGATCCACCACACAACCCTGATCTCACCAACATGTGTAATAGACCTACCATACCATAAGAGTCCACCATATCTGTGTAACGTTTTGCATGAAAGCATGAAAATAACACCTACTCAGTCCATGGTCAAATTAGGAATAATAAGTATGCAACATTGGTTTACATTTTCAAAATAAATGTTGCTGTGAAACATTTCACTGGTCAGGAATCAAACCCAGGTCTGTGTGTGAAAGCTGCGTGTGTGATTTGCCACTGTGGATAACATTTGTCCTTCACTACCATCATTATCACTCCCTGCCGGTACTGCATGTACCTATACACACAAGCACTTTACCGTTTAGGTGAGGCTGACATGCTGTCCTCTTGTGGAGGGGCGGGTCTCTGACAATCTTTAGTGTGAGACTGGGCTGCACCACAACTATGCTATCACAACGACAGCAAAACAACTGCTCTACTTCCTTCGTAGGTTGAAGGGGCTCAACAATTATTACTGTTCACTCCTTCATGCATAGGTTGTCATGGACTCTGGTGGAGCTTCTTAGCCCCACCTTCGTGCTCACACCCCTCTGCTCATCCTCCACTCAGCCCTGCCAGCTTTTCCCGCCAGTGCTCTACCCACACCCTACTGCACTTCCCCTGCATTGACTGTCAGCCAATCTGTGACCAGCCTGCTCTGCCACCACACAGCTGTTTCTCATCTGCTCATTTGCCTCTCAGTATTTATACCAGTCAGTGTCCCTTTATTATCTGCCAGATCATTGTTTGTGCTTATGCCTGCCTCATATCTGGCCTGTTCTCTTGTTCTGCCTTTTTGGATTTTTGTGTTTTTGCCTGCCAACTCTGTACCTCTGCCTGATCAACCTGCTTTCTAGTATCGACCCTAGCTATGGACTGTACTCTGCTCTGCTTAAAGGACCCAGTAAACTTCCAGTTTTTGCCTTATATCTGTCTCTGCCTTGAGATTCTGTGTGCCAGAGACCTGTAACACTGACCAGATGAGAGGAGCACCATCTTGCTGAAGACTTGAACACTCTACAGTCCAATGTTTGTGGCTTACTGAATGCTCACATCGACCATTGAGCTCCATGCTCCCAGGTTCTCCCAGGTGACCTGCATGATGAACACCTACAGGAGCTGTGCAACACTATGCCTATAGACCAGACAGTGCCTGCTATTGTCCTTCACCACACGCAACCGAAGGGACTATCCATTCATCAATTATGTTTATGGGACATTCCAAAGTCATATCATCAGATATATTGTAATCCACCATCAGATATTCTTAAAGATATCTAATGTATAATTAGATCTTACTTTATTGTGTATTTTCCTTATTTGAATCTTTTGCATACTTACATTCTGCTGGTTCAGTTATTGATCACCCCAGGTAACTGCAAGTCTGTTCGGCCAGCTGCGTTGTCAGATTGCGTGCTACTTCCTTAACTCGGGCTGTGATGGTATTTCTTAACAAACTGACATTTTGAAAAGTTGGTATCTGGTCAGGGCACATCTGCTCACATACCTTTAGCATGCACTGCTTCAAAAATGCACCATCTGAAAAACACTTCAAAGCTCGCTCGATTTCTTCTGCCCCAGTAAAGCCAGCTTTCACTGCTGCATTATTTTTGGCTGTGGCATTTGTAAAGAAATTCTGCTGAGATAGCAGTTTGCCTTTTAATTCTTGAACAATTTGGTGCTTTTCTTCAAGGTTAAATTTAACTTACTAGGCTCTGTGTTTGGTGTTAAAATACTGACTTAAATTGTACTCTTTCACTGACACTGCCTCGTACCACAGAAGACTTTTTTTCAGAAGGTTTTTCTCCTTGATGTACAAACATGTATTCGCTTTCCCATCTTTCATTAAATTGTCTTCCCTCTGCATCAGTCTTTCTCTTCTTAGACATTTTGGGATTATTTGTCGATCTTTTTCACCTCTATCACTTGTTAGGAAACTGCTTTAGTTAAACGCTGATATGAAAACACTGCACACAAAATCACAAAATTTTGTGGGAGATGTAGTTTAGCAGCATAGATTTTTATTTTAAGACATTCATATGGCTTTTAAGCTCTTGCGGGCCACATAAAATGATGTGGCGGTCTGGATTTGGCACAAGGGCCTTGAGTTTGACACATGTGCTATATGTATATCATATGCTATCTTATTATTAGTCTGTTTTAGTTTTGGTTCTGAATATTAGCTGTCACTGTCATTGCTGTCTATTCCTCTCTTTTCCTTTCCCTATCTCTCTCCCGCTCTCCCTCTATTTCTCTCTCTCCCTTTCTCTTTTTCTCTCTCTCTATCCCACCCTCTCCCTTTGTCTGTCCACCCCTCTACCCCTATAACCAACAAGTTGAGACAGGTGGCTGCCCACCCAGAGACTGGTTCTGCTTGAGGTTTCTGCCTGTTAAAACAAAGTTCTCCCTTGCCGCTGTCACCAAGTGCTTGTACATGGGGGAATTGAGTATGGTCCTTATCTGGTGTATATGGAAGTAAAAAGTGTCCCATGGGATGCTGCCCAAGTGTCCATTTGTTGGGAGCAACATGTTGCCATGTCATTGATGTGTGCTTTTGTGTTGTACTTCATTTATTTCTATGACAATGTTGTATTTATAGCTTGCTGTGACTGTATTCACGATGTTGTTCAGTTTGAATCATTCCAACCTTTCACCCTGTGGTAAGATACTGGGCTGAACCCCACCACACCAGAAACTCAGGGCTGTGGTTCCCTGTCTTGGCAGCTGGCCAGATATAGTGGCTGTGACTCACCACTTTCGCCTACTTCCTCCCTACGTAAGCATGGTTAATAAAAATATGCTGTGCATTAGTGAGCAACTGTGTGTTATTACACTTTTTTTTTTTTTTCTCTCAGAGTACAACGGAGGGTGACTAGACAGAGTTACACAACATCTCCGAGGAGTTGAGTAACAGACTGGGGGAGAGCGTGCAACTACATCTACTCAAGTACTGTGCGTAAGTACAGTTTTGAACTGCTTGTACTTTACTTGACTATGAAATGACTATCTCTATTTCATGGTACATTAGGAATTACATTACTCCTACAACTATTGTTACTAGTTAACTTTCAAATCAAGATTTTAAACAATCACATAAAACTTTAAATGCAGGACTTTTAATTTTAAAGAACTGTGGGTACTTTGATGATACTTTTACTTATTATTTGCTTTTTACTTATTCAACCACTGTCCACTACTCAATCAATCAATCAATCTTTATTTATAGAGCACTTTCCATACATAAAATGTAGCACAAAGTGCTTTACATGTTAAAATGTAACATGTAAATGTTGCGGCGGAGCACCGCCACAGAGCCACAGAGCCACAGAGCCACAGAGCCCCCGCCCACCCCAACTGTCATACAACACTTTATGATTGCATCTATTCCATCCACTTACAACTTAAAGACAGGTCAGTGTTTGACATACTCCTGGCAGTTGCTCTTAGCTTTGGTGTTTATGTTGTTACTGGTGGGAGCAGGTCAGTTCAAAATACCTGTGTGATGTCCACCATCAACAAACCATTTTAACATGGGAGTTGGAACACTGCTGGCTCTAACTATAATGTATGTGTGGCGATGCAACAAGGGTTATATTTTACTTTAGTTTGTTATAAATGTCCAACAACACCACCTAGGGGCATTTCACCCCCAGGAAAAAATACTAGTGCTGACCACAGGTCACACAGGTTCGACAGACACCAGAGACTGACGTGATTCCACAGTAGGATGCACAAATGAAAGTTTATTAACAACAACTTTTAAAAAAAAGGCACAGGGCTGAGGGCTCACCAGGCTGAGATGACTAGCTGAGGGAGAAGGGGAAGGGTCCTAGCACTGCACACCACACGTGAGAAAAGAAACACACACCATTGATGGACACCCAAGTGCACTACTACAAAGAGTGAAGGGACCACCACTGCAGGGGGGGTCAGTCAGCCACTCGCCACACCGTCCCAACAGTGCCTGCCCAATAAAACAGAGACAAATTAACAAGAACATATATTAAGGGATAACTAAGTAACCAAATCCCAAAACCTACTAAAACAATAACTAATGATAACAACGAAACTACAAACCATAAATACAATACAAAAATAAGACCATATACAAACAAGGATAACTAAATTAATGAGGCCTAAAAATAAAAGACCCAAACAAGACAAAAGGAGGAAAAGAAATAATAATAACTATAACAATAACAATAATAATAATAACAAAACAATTGCAAGCGAGCAGTAACGAAAGCGCAGCGACAGAACAGCAGTAGTGTAGCAGCCGCTCCAGAGGTGGAGGCACTTCTACAGGACAGGTGCAGGTAGCAGACGAGGTAGCCGTGAAGAGACCCAGCTTAACACTGCAAGCAGAAACCAGAGTCCTGTGCGACCCCGCGTAAGAGACACCAGACAGAAATGCGTCAGCCTATTTCAGGAATCCAATGCAGTGCGTGAATTATTACGCACAGATCCGCGCCACACGCGCACTCCCAGCCCCCCTCCTCCGGCAAGAATACGGCCGACTTCACTAAAAAAAAAAAAAAAAAGCAGGAAAAGCGCATCAGACATGCCACTACTATGACTCCAAGATGCCGCAGTGGCCGTGGAACTACCTGACAAATGAACAGAGGAAGCTCAGCGACCAGCATCTTGAGGCAGCCACGTGGATCCACCCAGCCACGCCAAACAATGCTCCCACGTGCATTTAGCTCCAGCAACAGATAGAAAAACGCACATCTGAGGTGCATGGCCCTTCCGCAGATATAGCTGGGCACAGCACCGCCCCATAATCAAGGTGTAGTTGTCACCCAGCCTAGCGACATCCGATGGGTGGGGAGAGAAAGGGAATAAGCCCCCACAGCCATTCCTACTGATTTAATGTGCTTAAAACCAACAAGTGGAGATGGGCCATGCCGTACTACCACATATGTAATGGTCCCTTCAGACAGAAGACAACACTCTGCATGTGTACCCACTTGGATCTGTAGAGTCTCATCGTGCTTCTCATGTGAAGAGACAGGCAGATGAACCCTCTCGAAGTAAACACCAGGGCCCGTATTCACAAAGCTTCTTAGAGTCTTCTAAGAGAGCTCCTAACTTAGCCTTAAAATTCCTAGCAAGGAATCTTAGCTTAAGAGTGATTCAGGAAGTCTCTGAGAGCAACTCTGAGCAAGGAGGGTACAAAAACTTTTATCTTAGTGAGGGGGTGTGGTTGACCCCGTTGCTAAGTATGATCGAGTCTTCTAAAAGCTGTGATTGGTTGTTGCAAAAAGGGAAAATGACAAAAAAAAAAAAAAGAAAAAAGAAAAAAAGAAAAAATGCGCTCCGTGCTCCTAGTAATGAATGGACAGTAAAACCAACTGATCATGTAACTTGGACTGTATTAAGAAATGTGTAATCGTGACATTAATTTTACGTCATGATGATGAAACTTAAATTTATTAACTTAATTTAATTGTGACACATTAAATTAATTGTGACACAGCTTCAAAATGTTTGAACGTACCTCATTCACATGCCGATTATATTGATTTGCTTATTGTTATGTTTACTGTCCACGTTGGTAATTTTACTATGTAATGTATTTGATATTAATAGTGGACACAGACTCAGCTGTCAGCAATTCCTGTGATTGCTGGCATCCTTATAAAAAGCGGTTTCATTTGGCAAAATGACCAAAACAATGAACACAATGGATAAAAAGAGAACAAGAAAGCCAAACTGGACACAAGAGCAGTGCCTGCTGTTGGCACAGCTCGCAGATGAAAATAAAACAGTATTAAGAGGGGAATTGGGTCCTGGGATTACAGCCCAAGGGAAGAGGCAGACTTGGGAGCTCATTGCCCAACAGATCAATGTGTTGTTCCCTCTCCTTTTACGCACGAGCGATGAGTGTGAGAAGCGCTGGTACGTGCTGCAATCCCTGTCTGTTTAAGACACTCTTAGGCTTCTAAGAGTGTAACAAGTTTTGTTACTTTGGTCTAAGCATGTATCAATAGTGTTCGAGCAATGAGCAAAAACTGTAATACAGAGCAAACACAACACAGGACATCAACACAAGGGCAAACATAGTACTGTGGAGCTTAAATAACAAATCATTTTTGAACATATATTTCCAAATATATTTACACAATTCATTGATTTAATCTCGAGTGCATATATAGCTTTTGACTTGCATTTGAAAAAAAATTATTTATTCTATTGAAATTGTTTCTTACCTGTTACACTGTCTCTTGAATTACCCTGGAATCAGAGCCTAATCTTAAATCTCTTTCATTTATACCCATAGAGAATGAAATATTCAAATTCACAATGCTACTTAAAGTTTTAATATTACTTAATTGCTTGGCTCCCCAACATATTTCTGGACTTCTCATTGCCAAGAGTCCATTCAGACCTCTTAGGTGATTGGGTGGTTGAGATCCAGCTCTGGTGAATGGGCTTTTATTTACTTTGGTATTGTTGTCTGGAGCAAAACTACCTACTACTAATTACCACTATTACTAATCAATTAACCAATTACTTGATTAAATGATTAATTCAATTCCATGTTAGCAGTCACATGGTTTTCCTTACATTATCAACACTGAATCAGTTGATGAGGGTCTTGTCTTGTTTCCACAATGGAGAAGCCATCCCTGGAATCAGTGGGCACTGACCAATGGATTGGATTGGACTGACCAATGGATTGATTGGCTCCTCTTTAATGAGGTTTTGTTTTATTTAATCAATTTCTGACACTTAGCTTTGCAGGCTAATGCAATACATCGGCCAACCTGTGGTGTTGTGTTTTTCCTACTGGAAGTTAATTGTCCCATTTTCAGTATGACACACTAATGCAGATCAGTACAGTCAGTTTCACATTGGATTTATATGAACAGATTACTGGAGGGTTTGTATTTAAAGATGGTGGTGTATAATTCAGCCTGCAGCACACCACTGTTGTACGTACTATTGAATTGCACTACAGTGTGCGGACTTGAGATTTAACATAGTTTTGGGAGCCTTCAGGCAGTAAAACTATTACTGCTTCCAGAATTAGGGCAAAGGTCTTTCAACTGAACGGTGGGGACACTTCCTCCTTTTTATACAATTGCTTCCACAGCCTTAGGAACATCTACGCTGTCACCACATACACAGTATACATATAGCTGAATCATTTTGGTTGGGTAACAGCAAAGATGTAGAGTAATGAGTTAATGGTTTGTCTTACTGAAATGTATCCTGCAGATGAGCTAAGCAGGCCAGGGCCCAAGAGGTTTCACTGGAACATCATAATCCTGAACACACAGCTCCGCCCAGGTCCTCTCATGTCAGAGACACCGGGTGGCCTTATCTGCTGGGAGCACAGTGCCGCCAGAATCTGCTCAGGCCTGACAACATGCGTAAGCAACACTAGAACAAATATGAGCAATGGATTAAACTTTGCCTTTATCTGCTCTCACTTAAGATGCAAATGTTCGCATTTCTAACTTGTGTATTACCTACAGTAGATAGATAGATAGATAGATAGATAGATAGATAGATAGATAGATAGATAGATAGATAGATAGATAGATAGATACAAGTTCCAGCATATTCCACAAATTTTAAGTAAAAGGCATGCAATAATTAATCTAAAAACACAGTAAACAAAGAATTAAAAGTTAAAAGTAAAAATGTCCACGTCCAGTGCAAACAGGATTAAAAGTAAAGATGTCCAGTACAAACAGGATTAAAAGTAAAGATGTCCAGTGCAAACAGAATTAAAGTAAAAATGTCCAAACAGAATTAAAAGTAAAAATATCCTATGCAACATAATGCAAGTTTAAATGTCAAGTGTTTAAATGAGTTTAAATGAGATGTCCAGAGTTTAAATGTCCAGTGCAAACAGAATACAAGTAAAGGTGCATGTTGAACAGTGTTGTACAGATTCCATTCAGAACATTGAGGAATGTTGACATTAATGTTTAACACCCCCCCCACCCCCCACCCCCAAGTGGAGTTAAAGAGCCGCATGGCGTGGGGGAAGAACGACTTCTTCGGTCTCTCTGTGGAGCAGGAGCAGCCTGTCACTGAAACTGCTTCTCTCCCTGGAGATGAACTGAAATGGGCCGAAAATGTAAATATTTCTTCAGCTCACTTGTTGTTGCTCAATAATTAGTGATTTATTGAGCAATGGTCGATAGAATAACATTGAATTTTGTCTGCATAGACTGATGTCTTCATGGACAAGATGATGAATTGATTGCCTTCTGACTGTGGTCCTGTGTTCGTTAAGTACTAACCACTGTGGCCCACCTCTATGTCCCCTTTAACTCCCCTCTCCATCCTCATATTCATCTTTGATTGTTTTTCCATTAATTTGGGCATGTTTTGACATCTTTTTATCTCTGTCTCAACTCCCACACACCTCTCCAGCAGAATCTTGTTAAGGTTGTTCGAGTGGCAGTGGCTGCTTATTGATTACCTGAACTGCCAATGACTGACCCTGGACCGGTTGGCACTGGCCTATTGTTGGAGGTGTTAGGTGCAGGGCCCCGGGGATCAAACCTTTGACTCCAAGGTTTAAAAGGTGTGAAATCAGACACACGGCTGTCTTTACGCCACACACACTGTCAAGCTATCGTCATAGTTCAGCACAGTTAGATAAAAATATTGCTTTTGTAATATACTAGACAAATAATCAGCATTTACTGGAAATCTGACTAGACCTGCAGGAATTAATGAGGTCCAAGCCACTTGTGCAAGTTACACTTGGTGTCCCAAATACGCACTGTCAAGACCTAAGTGACAAATAGTCATGGATTAAGATGTAAGTTTTTGTTTTTTTTTACCTGGGCTTGCACAATTCATGAAATGTCAAGACTTAACTTTTATTTTATTATTATTTTTTTTAGCTAGCCAAACATAGGTAGTCTGAATTTGAGTGACATTTTTAGAAAGGCTAAAAATGCATAACAGACCGAAAACATGATCAGTGGATATTGGCTGCTGACATAATTTATATTACAGGAACATGGTTGCAAACACAATGGACATTTCACCATAAAGTAAGGTCTCAATCATATAGCAACATGACAATTTGACAATTTTCTCCAACTTATTGCTGCACAAACCCTTTCAGCAGAGAAAAACAATAATAAAAATGAATTATATTAACTTTAACTGTACAAATCCTTTAACTGTACAACTCCTCCCTTTGAATGGCCCTTGTCTAAGTATGTGTATTTTGTTTAGTTATCTGTATATATATTTTGTGTGTGTGTGTGTGTGTGTGTGTGTGCGTATATACATATATATGTGTGTGTGTGTGTGTGTGTGTGTGTGTGTGTGTTTTCTTTTAATTGCACTTCTTGTTTATCTCTTCTACATCTCCTCTATCTCTTCTTCATCTCTTCTATTTCTTCTATTCTTGTAAGGAGCACCTGTAACTAAAACAATTTTTCCTCGGGGATCAATAAAGTATTTCTGATTTCTGATTTCTGATTCATATTTGTCATGAGAGGTTGGGAATTTGACTTTGCAAAGCAGCACATGATATGGACTGTCAAGTTTTAAAGCACAAGAGTTGACAACAGATGGTAAAAAACAGATGATGCATTTATGTTGGTGCCAAGCTGGATTTGATTTAAACAGGTGACATTATTTTTAAAGGGCATTTGGGCAGCTGACACTGACTGTAGTTGACACAAAATGTGTTTCAAGTAAAATATTGATAAATATTTGTATGGTCACCTTGTTACTGAGTGTCGCCTGTGGCATCAGTGCCCTGAGGTCTTTTTTACTTTGACTCTGTGGAACACTTGAAATGACAGGGGAGGGGAAAAGAGTGGAGAGTCATCAGACTCCAACTCCCCCAACACAATCTTTCAAACTATGCTAGAAGGGATGATGTCACAAAACTCTCTCTCAAAAAAAATTGCAATTTAAGTGTTGGCAATTAGAGACTGAAAAAAGACATCACAAAAACATTTTTTTTATATTTGTCAGAAAATCGGATGAAATTGAAATTGAAAAAATGTTGAGCATACAGTTCAAAATACAGCTACTGAATGTCACTGTGGACTCAACATTTGGCACGGTGATTACACTGTCGCCTCACAGCTAGAAGGTCCCGGGTTCAATTCCTGCTGTGGGCGCCGGGGGCGTGTCCTCCACCATGCCTTCGGTGCCTGCTGCTTGAGGAAAAAGGGGCCTTTCTGTGTGGAGATTGCATGTTCTCCCCATGGGGGATCCTCCATAAAATGAAACCCCCCTCTAAAAACATGCATGAAGATCACCACCTGACCAATGGTGCTGACAAAGAAAACTGGGTTCCTGGGCGCCGGTTGGATGGCAGCCCACCGCTCCTGGTCTGCCGCAGAGGAAGGACTTACCAGGATGGGTTAAAGGCAGAGGAAAAATTTCACCAGTGCATGGCGTGTGTGTGCATGTGCATGTGCATGCATGCAGTGTGTGACAAAATTGATATCTATTATCAAGAGAATGTCTGTCCCTTTTGGTAGCATTTGAAAGACAACTTCTGAACTTGTGAAGTGACCATTTTTTGCAGAGGATATGCTGAAAAAATGTCCGTTCTGTAAGATGTATGGGTGACTTCTTTAGATTTTTTTTACGTTTACATTTTGACAAAGGATTGTTAGGTTTTGATAGCAGAGTTTCACTTTGACATAGATGTGAATGCTTTATTTCCCAGTGCTGTGTCTTATTTGCTTGTGTGTAGAGTTTTGACACAGTGAGCCAAGTTTTGCAAAAAGTGTTCAAGCAATGGGCAAAAACTATGATCAATCATTGCCAACTTTGTTGGAGGAAAGTCATGTTCCTCCATCATGCAAGCCACATTTCATACAAGTCCTTTTAGCACATTATGAGATATTTACTTTAATTTGTGGTACCCTCTTGTCTGTGAATGGTGCCAAATATTGAACAAAGCCTCATTTCAGTTTAGGAAACTACTGACCTGAGTTTCATGAGATGGGAGGGTGGTGGGGTTGGAAGGGGGGCTGCTGGTGGACAGAGTTCAGTGGGGTAACAGCTCTGGGGAAGAAGCTGTTCCTTTGCCTGCTTGTGCGGGAACGGAGGCTCCTGAACCTCCTATCAGATGGTAGGGGGCAAGCAGTCCATGATTGGGGTGGAAGCTTCCACTGCTGATGCTGCGTGCCCTTCTTAGGAGGTCCTCAATGGTCCTTGATGCCAGTTAGCTGGGCACTGGTGATGTACTGGGCAGTTTTCACCACCTGTTGCTGGGCCTTCCGCTCGGAAGCTGTGCAGCTACCGTATCATACTGAGATGCAGTTTGTCAGGATGCTCTAAATGGTGCAGCAGTAGAAGTTGACAGGGATTTGATGAGCCGGGTTAACTTTACTCAGTCTCCTCAGGAAGTAGACGCGCTGTTTATCAAGAAGTTGAGGGGTCCAGTGCATATACATTGCATGAGGGTCCACGTGATATACACTTTGTTAACAGCCGATGTCAACACAGACATGCAGCCAAAAACTTGTTGCCTGATGTGAAACTGTATGGAGACCCCCAAAAATGCATTAGTATTATGTGTCTGTGTTTGTGTTGGACTGTATCTGGCCCTTAAGATAGCAAACCACATCAATGGCTGTTATCATTTTGTCTTTTTACCTATATTATCACCTATATTATTGCTTTTCCCTCTAAGCCTTTGTACCGTCTTTTATTTAGTTTAGGTTGGTTTAGCAGTGTTGATTGTCATAGCAAAAAATGTTTATTGATCTGGTCAATTCATAAGTGAGACTATTTTCCTTTTTTTTCTCTGGCAACATGTAAAAAGCACCCTCAAAGGATTCTTGTCTTCATTTATCTGTCTTGAGTGCTGTGTTTTCATTGTGGGTAAAACATGGTAACCCTTTGCTTTATTAAACGATGCAGCATATACTAGTGATGGATCGTACCGTGCCGATGCTTCAGAGTGTGTGTCGAGAAATCCTGGAAGTGTTTAGTGAAGCGCTTAACGACACTTGTGTCATTTAGGGCGAGTGACATAACTGATGATGTTCTAAGTCTCGCTGGTACAGGAATTGGTTTGAGTATCGCGCGAATTATGAGCATATATATACCGCAATGGATCCACTCACACTTTGTGGGTTGTTGTTGCTGATTAATTGGTTTGTGTGTGACATAGAGGTACATTTTGTTATACTGCTGCTTATTTTGATGGAGCCTGTGAGGAAGAGGTCTTCCCCCGTGTGGGAACATTTGGATCTGATCTCTCCCAATGAAATAAGTACACTTTAAGCAACATTATTACATATGTTATATGTTTGTTGTGCAATGTACTATATTTTTCACTGTCTTTCTTTTAATCCAAGGTGAAGTGTTTGTTGTGTGCTAAAGAATTGGGGTACAACAACAACACCTCATCCACACTGAGGCATTTTCATACTTTGCATGAAAATAATGAGGGGTGTTATGTGCTGGGGGCACATTTTTCACCCTTTTCATCGGTTGGTATATTTACCCTCGCTATTTATGTTGAATCTAGTTTGGTATCTTTTCCTTTTTGAAGTTATGTTTGTCTTTGATTATTTAAGTCTTTTCTTATAGACTTATTTTGTTATTAGGTTTTGGGAGTTTAATTTATCACACTCCTGCTCGTCCTATAAATAGGCTGGTTTCAGAGCTGTCTCGCTCTCTGGCTTCTCCTTGCCTCTCCCACCTCACTGGCTCCACCTCGCTACCTGTGGCGCGCCTCTTTCCCTTGCGCACTCTTGCCATAAGGTGTTCCACGCCACTGGCTTCAACCATGCCAGTCAGGTCGCCGTTTTTTCTTTTGTTAGTATAGTTTTTTTTTTCCCCGTTTGACCTGGTGGGATCGGCCGCCCTGTTTTCCCTTTTTTCTTTGGTTTGGGTTTAGTTTGGGGTTTTCTTTTAGCTCGGGTGTCGGCACCGGCTTCTACGGCCCTGTGCAGGGTTGGCCCGGTGCCACACCCTTTGTTTTGTTTGGCCGACCTGCCAGGTCCACCTGTCAGTTCATTACTTTGATTTATTTGTGGGCATGGGGTTGTTAAGGGTTTTCTTCCTCCTCTTTCAACAAGAGTTGCGGACATGCAACTTAATGAAAACAACAAAAATAAATTGAAAGTTTAAACCCTTAACTTTGTTTCCTGTGTCCTTTATAAATATGTTTGTCCCTTCTTATGGGTCATAACAAGGGGAATGTGGCTGGACCCAGCCCATATTTTGTTTTTGCATAAAAATGAATGAATGAAGTCCTTAAGTTGCACAATCAAATTCACTTGTGATGATCGAAGTAGTAATAGGGACTCAGATGCAGACTCAGGTGTGGAGTGAGCGGTTTAAGGATTTATTGCACACGGTGTTCTGGCAGACACTCGAGTGAATGGTATGGTTGTGAGTTCACAGAGTGGTGAAGACAGCACAGGATCCAGATGAGACGAGTGGATCCTGAAGACGTAGTGGAGTGCAGTTTGACGAATAAGAGTCTCCGTAGGGTGAGATGACACGTGGTGGTGAGGTGCAGAAGAGAACACGGATGGTGGTGCGGGCTAGAGGCAGGTGGCCGAGCGGGGTCCAGCGGCGAGGAGGCAGGGATGCTGATGCAGGGAGCAGGACACTAGTAACGGGAACATGAGGATGCTCACTGAGAGGCGGGAATAATCAGGCAACGAGCCCTCCACTGAATGCCATCTCTATCCCGTCCGGGATTGAGATGGGAACCAGCTGTGTCAGTGAAAGCTCCCAAAACTCCGCCCAACCTCAGCCGAAAAAGGACAAAACAAAAAGACCAGCCCCACACCACTATAAAGGAAACTAAAAAACATAAATATCGCACCAATCATAACATCACTGCTCTATTCATGTTCACAAGCACATCCACTGCCCCTTACCTTGTTAAATGTTTAGAATAGTAGTCTAAGAGTTTTTGGATAGGACCCAAAAAGGCAAAAACAACACAACAACAAATGGAGCCGTTGAAAAACAAACAATTACAATTAATTGTTTATTACAATCAAACCTGAGTACTACAAATATAACCAAAACACCCCGAAGGATCGAAAACAAAACACAAAATCAGCCCTAAACTAAACTATTGACTACTCCGTGGCAAGCAGGTAGGAAACCAGACAACTCTAACGAGAGACTAAGGTTGGATACAAACTGAGGAAGCTACTCACAAACGAAAAACAAACGAGATCTGCACAAAGGTGACAAGAGACAAGCTAATAGTACAAGGACGCGAGGAGAACTAGGACTAATGGCTGGAAAGTCAAGGCAAGATGCAAAGACAATCTGGCAGCTAGGTGAAGCCGCCATGCTGCTTAAGTGCAGGTGAAATCAGAGGGATAAGCTTCAGGTGTGCTGTCTGCCCAAAGCACCGCCATGCCACACCTCTACTGCAGACACAGGAGAAGAGAGGAAAACAAGCACAGAGCAGCAACAACAACAACAAAAAAAAAACACTCACAATAATCAAATCATAACATTAAAACACTGCAACAAAACAATGTTCCCCTGTCATTATGAGTTATTCAAATGCTGACAAAATTATTTTTTGATAAACATTTTACAAGTAATATTAGAGTCCATTGTATTGTCATGTTATGTACATACCCATAATACCCTATACACTAAAATAAAAATTTTATTTATATGAATGAATACATGAACGATACATGAAATACATTTATTATGATTAATTGATTTCTTCTACTTGGCAGTCATTTCCATGGTTGCACTGTTGCAGGACAGTCTTGAGTGTACTACAAATTGATCAAATTACCTATAATAAGTCTGGCTGTTTAACAGTCTTTGACCAGCAGGGGGGTTTGTGTGCACATGAAGCCTCAAGAAATGAACCTTTTTGTGAACCATTTGGCTGGATGGCTTCAAGAAGCTACATCTCGCCTTCATTAGTATATACGTATATATGAATATGGCCCTCAGTAGCCCACAGTGGTTGAAGCCTGGTTTGTAGGCAGTAGGCAGATGTGCTCCAACATCTATCAGTGTAAAAACAGAGATCGCCCTGGGGACAGGAAATGTGTACCACTGGGGAGCCAATTGAGCAAAGTTACCTGATCACTATTCAAAGCCCACATACAACATATAACACAACACAGACTGTGAACCGCATACTTAATGTTCATAAAGATCCAGCTGACACCACCTTTTTGCTTAAAAATAATTAGTTTACTATTCGTCTTGTATTTTCATTCATTCATTCATTCATTCATTCATTCATTCATCTTCTACCCCGACTATCCCTTTCGGGGTTGGGGGGGGGCTGGAGCCTATCCCAGCTGTCAACGGGCGAGAGTCGGGGTACACCCTGAGCCGGTTGCCAGCCGACTGCAGATCTTGTATTTTATAATATTATAATATATTGTGGAATTATGTGCAATATAACGTCCTGTTTAAGCTGTAAAATATTATTTCCATTACCATTTTTATTTCCACTTTGAACGTATATCATGTGATCTAAAGAGACAGATTTCATCTTTAATGATGCTGAAAAAAATGCAACTCTGACCTAACTGACTAACCACCTTGCACTGCAGTAAATCTTGGAAATTATATAATTAGCAAAGTTTGGTAATAATATAATGTTCCTCATCTGGCAGCAAGGGCTGACTTCAGTTATGTACTTGAATTAAAAATGAACACACACACACAGGCACAGTAAGAGAGGAAAGTAAAATATGTGGTGTGCGTGTGTGCGTGTGTGTGTGTGTGTGTGTGTGTGTGTGTGAGAGAGAGAGAGAGAGAGAGAGAGAGAGAGGGTGTCGTCTTTCTGGTACTAGAATGTCTTTCAGAGAGGATGACACTGTTTACACATGATGGATATGTTGCTGGTTTGAATTGAATAATAAACCCCACCAATCGAACAACGAAAAAGTTGGGATCTATTTATGCTTTGTTTATATCACAGGTCTCCACACTCTTTAATTCCTTTATTAAAGTGGCAGTCAGCAATTTGAGACTTGGTAGGTGTGAACTCAAGTATTTCTGTTTTTGATGGACACTGTACCAATCGACACCTTGGCATCTGAAGCAAACAAGCATAACAGAGCTTCTCAACTTTGCAATGGACAAAGACGCACCACCAGTCTTACAGTTTTTGCCTGTTGTTTGAACACTTTTTGCAAAACTTGGCTCACTGTGTCAAAACTCTACACACAAGCAAACAAAGACACAACACTGGGAGATAAAGCATTCACATCTATGTCAAACTGAAACTCTGCTATCAAAACCTAACAATCCTTTGTCAAAATGTCACTCTGATGACAAAATGATACATACCTCCATCATACGAATACACTTTCAGATTAGCAGCAACACACTAGTGTACTTTATATAAAACACTGCAGTCTTTCATTTTCATTGTTTTTATTCAGTTTCTCGGAGCATTCTGTGAAGCTCAATGCAACACTGTTTGTTACACAGTTTCTGTTATGTTTTTTTTTTTTCCAACAAAGGTTTTCACAACAACCAAAAATGAAAAGTACTGTAATAGAATTACTGTAAGGTTACAAATTACATCAACTCAATACTGTACATTACAGTACTATACAGTACAGTACATGCAGTAAAGAGAAAATAAAACAAAAATACTTGCCTACCTATCTGCAAGTTTTTGTTGCCGTAGCTGGTGGAGACGGATTGCATTGTTTGCTCTGACTATTTCTACAATGCAAAGTTCCTGCTGTTGGGTAAACAGGCTTCGCGTCCACCCCCAGAGGGTCTTCTAGCCATTCTGTAGGAAAATGCAACCACAAATTGTTATTGGTTTGCTTATTTTTTGACAGTAATGTATATACTGTACTTTACTGTATATACCATACACAGCACTGAAACTTGTCAATATAATCACTGCATGTTTCACAGAACTTTATTATATTTACAGTACTGTACTGAATACTGTACAGAGTACTGTAACATCTCAATGGTACAGTATTATGTACTATACTATACTTTATGTTTCAGAACATCTTCCCACAGGTTTAAGATCCTCCTGTGGGGGATTAAAAATCACACCACAGTCTTTTGTGAAGAGAATGTATAGCATAAGATGGAAAATAAAACTAGATGAATAATAGGCTAAAATAAAAAGATAACTAAGCTAAGCTTTTTTTTTTTTTTTAATATTCAGCAAGACAGCTTCGTTGATATCTATATAATGTGTTCCAGAGCTTTGCTGCATTATTGACAAAGGCTGAATGCCCAGTTTTCTTTTTGCTATTGCTGGGAACCTCCAATAAACCAGCAGCATTTGATCGCGGTGTTATTGAGGGAACACAGAGAACGAGGGAGTTAGCAATGTGGTTTGTAGATGCAGAGGTTTGAATTAGCTCAATTCTCTCAGAAGTTGTATTCAGGAGGCCAGTAAACGGCATGTTAAAGTAATCGAGATGGCTTGAAATGAAGGTGTGAATCAGCTTTTCAGTATCTTAGAGATTTATTTCGTTTTAAAAGTACCTATGCTGGAAAAATTAAGTATCTGTCACCTTGTTGATTTGGGACTTGAAGTTTAGATCTGAGTCTAGTATAACAGCTGATGTGTGACCTCAGATTCAATCCCAGTTAGTTCCTCCAGATTATCAAGCATCTTTTTTTATTTCCATTTTTACATATGATAGAGTGAAACTTCAACCATAATCAATTGAATATTAGAATGTTCAACAGAGATTAATGAAATTGTTTACTAATTGTTGAATACCTCTTAATATTTATTGGACATTACAATGTCCAAAAAGATAAATGAAATAGTTTACAAATTGTTTGTTGAATATTTTGTTTTTGAATTTCAACTAATAAACTGTTGAAATGTTGCATATACTGTGAAAACTCTTTCCACGCAGACTGACTGAGCTGTTACCCTTTAGGACTTCATGGACTTGACTTGAGACTTGACTTAGAACATGTTGGTCTTGACTTGGAACTTATCTTTCTTGTCTTGGGACTTGCCTGACTTGACTTGAAATGTACCTTTCTTAACTTTGGTGTTGTATGATAACTTGGGACTTGGTTGTCTTGACTAGGGATTTGACTCAGGACTTCATATCAAGTCTGGGCTTGTTACTTTGTTAAAATGTACTTTGTCCCACCCTTAGTTGTACTCTAAACCTGAGTGCATTCACAACTATAGCAAGCAGGGTGATAAAAACTTGAACCAGCTTGTTAAGAATATACTTGCAATAGTTCAAGTGCAACACCAGCTGTGTCCCAGTGGTACTGTACTGTTATTGTCTAATTGCCAGTGTAATTTTCGAGTTTAATTGCTTTGTGTTGCTTATATCTTATTATTTATTTTTTAAATTGTCAGTACTTGTTCTTTCCCTTTGCTGCTTAACACCTGAATTTCTCCTCTGGGAGATCAGCAAAGGACTATCCTATTTTACAATTCTTCCTGTGGGGAACATGAATGCCAGTGGCAAAGTTTATGACAATCCAGGAGGAAGAAACAAATTGGTGGCCTGGATGGTTGAGATCAGCAGGGCAGGGAGGCTCAGGCATGTGTACTTGACAGTTGTGTAATAGAACAACTCAGGCCAGTGACCTCGGAACGGAAGAGTGGTGGAGCAGGAAACCTCAGGCTCATGAAATCTGGAATGAACAGCCATTGAGCAGGAGACCTCAGGTGGAGAGCCTGGGGACTGAGCAGTGAAAAATGAAGAGGCCTCAGATGGGAGGCTTGGGTAGGAGAGGTCAGGTTGACAGGACTGGAGATGAAAAGAAGGTACATGGGAAAGTTGACAGAGAACTGAACATAAACATAGCATAAACTCTTTGGTGGACAACATGACCACAGGGCTGATGGACAGGGATGTTCAGAGAATATATGAGGACAGTCCGGTTGCCAGCAACATAAGCAGGACTGTTCTGGAGGAGTTGGCAAAGCTGCTCAGAAGGACAGTCAAAGGGCTAGAGGTGTTTAGGCCTGGGGAAGTGAGTATTTCCAATACCTTTTCTCTTCAATGATCTGTCTGTTCTCTGCTGTACTTGCTGAGGTGAGTTGTGGCAGCAAGTTAAGAAAGTTTAACTATCATAAACTCTAAATGCAATGGCAAATAGCTGTGTATGTACACAAGAGCAGCTGCCTTCCTTCTCCTTGCCACTGCAGTGGTAATCACTCAATATCTGAATGCACCTTATCTGTGTGCATGTATGCATGCATGCATATCTGATAAAGCTGTTTTTGTTGTCCATAGTGTACATGCTTAACAAAGATTAAGTAATTATCTATTGAGAAAGCGTCATATCAAGCTCCATCACAGCTCTAAATTACATCTATTGTTTGGGTTGATAATAAAATTAGTCAATCTGACCATTTGGGTGAGTGTTTGTGACTGTTTTCATGACTTTATTGGCTTGTACCACTATAAATTACATTAACCTGCCGCTTACAAATTGCAAATATCTTTTCCCAAGTCTGATTGACCCCTCTCTGGCCCCAGTCAAGTGATATTGAGCCTGAGTGGTTCATCGGGTCGCTGCTTGGTGGTACAGGCTGCAGAGGAGTGATGGGGTTCAGGGACAGGGTGGAGGGACTGCAGGCCAAAGGTTGATTGGAGCATGTGGAAAATTAACTTATTGCTTCAAGATGAATATTGTTTCCAGGGAGAGGACTTACACAACACTGTAACCAGGGCACAGCACTCTTACGTAATACTTCTTCCCATCAGCAACATGGTTCTTCACACATGACTTATTTAGTTAATGTTAAATCTTATAGCATGAATAACAGTGGTCTTCTGATAAGTATGGAAATGCCTTGAAATGTTGAGACCTTTAGCTGACATTGCATGCCATTTTGATGTGGTGATCAGAACTGGATCTAATAGCTGAGGAAATGCAGTGTTACATAATGCACTTTCAAAGTAAATGTAAGATCAAATTGATGTAAGATCAGATGATGTAGTATCAACTATGATAACTTATAGTTTTATAGTTTCTTCAGTCCTTTGGTCATATATACATTCTACATACCCCCACCTTTCCCCTTACCGTTCTCCGTCGCTCTCCTGTTCACTCTCAGGAGTTGAAATCTGTCCAAAGTAATGTGCGAGTCTGGTGTTCGCTCTGTTAAAGACGTTTCCGTGTAGCCAGGTACTCCCTCTGCTGTGTGCTTAGTGCTGTCAGCTCTTCCACCTTATTAGGGAGAGATCTCACATTTTCCATAAAAAGAGACGGTATGGAGGGTTTGTACTGTCTTTTCCTCTTCCTACAACACTTCACCCCAGCTCTGCACCCCCTTCTCCTTATTTCCGTGGGGATCTCTAGTCTTTCTACAGGGAGTATGTCCATGTTGCACAGTGCTAACAGCTGTTCCCGAGTGTAAACAATAGAGCTGTGAGTGAATGGATTTCCCAACGTTGTTTTAAATAGTCCAGAAAGAAGTAAAAAGCAAATCATTAGTCTCATCAGTTGTATGTCCATAAGTACGTACGATCGACCAAGACTAGTGACACAGAAAACATGAGCACAAAAAAACACTAACACAAAGAAAGACTGTGGGAGCTGCTGTAACAAGCTGCCACTCCTGCAACACCATCTTGGAAACTGAAGTATGTTTGAGTATGTATGCTTCATATGAAGTGGTAACAGAATCTGAAATCCCACAATCACCACTTTTCTGACATAGAATGCTGGGGGCGCTGTGGGTAAATTTCTCACATTTTCTGAAGCTGACTATCACGCCAACTTTACACAGTAACTGGCCAGATGTGTGGAGATAGGAAGCTAGGCAGGCTTTGAACTTCTCTCATGTGCTGTTCTCCATTCATTGCACAACTACTTCAGTCACTTTTATGACTAAGTGTAAGATCGTAATAGAGACCTACAGTGCTGTGAAAAAGTATTTGCCCCCTTCCTAATTTCTTACTATTTTGCATATTTGTCACACTTAAATGTTTCAGGCCATCACACAAATTTTAATATTAGACAAACATAACCTGAGTAAATACAAAATGCAGTTTTTAGATAATGATTTTACTTATTAAGGGAAAAAAGCTATCCAAACATATATGACCCTATGTGAAAAAGTAATTGCCCCCCTTGTTAAATCATCAAAAATCATCAGTCAACTGTGATTAACCACGTTTTTTGGAAAGCTGAGTTCAGTTTCACTGACCACACCCAGGCCTGATTACTGCCCGACCTGTTCAATTAAGAAATCACTTAAATAAAACCTGTCTGAGAAAGTGAAGTAGGATGCGAGATCACGAACAGAAACACATCATGCCGCAATCTAAAGAAATTCAAGAACAAATGAGAAACAAAGTAATTGAAATCTATCAATCTGGAAAGGGTTACAAAGTCATTTCTAAGGCTTTAGGACTCCAGTGAACCACGGTCAGAACCATTATCCACAAATGGAGAAAACAGGGAAAAGTGGTGAACCTTCCCAGGGGTGGTCTGCCTACCAAAATTACTCCGAGAGAGACAACTCATCCAGGAGGTCACAAAAGGACCCAGAACAACATCCAAAGAACTGCAGGCCTCACTTGCCTCTGTTAAGGTCAGTGTTCATGATTCAACAATAAGAATGAGACTGGGCAAAAATTGCGTCCATGGGAGAGTTCCAAGGCAAAAACCACTACTGACCAAAAAGAACACAAAGGCTTGTCTCATATTTGCCAAGAAACATATTGATGATCCCCAAGACTTTTGGAAAAATATTCTGTGGACTGACTAGACAAAAGTTGAAATTTTTGGAAGGTGTGCGTCCCGTGACATCTGACGTAAAAAGAACACAGCATTTGATAAAAAGAACATCATACCAACAGTCAAACATGGTGGTAGTGTGATGGTCTGGGGCTGCTTTGCTGCTTCAGGACCTGGACGACTTGCTGTAATTGATGGAACCATGAATTCTGCTCTCTACCAGAAAATCTTGAAGGAGAACGTTCGGCCATCAGTTAGTGACCTCAAGCTCAAGCGCACTTGGGTTATGCAACAGGACAATGACCCAAAACACACCAGCAAGTCCACCTCTGAATGGCTTAAAAAAACAAAATTAAGGTTTTGGAGTGGTCGAGTCAAAGTCCGGACTTAAATCCAATTGAAATGCTGTGTTAAAACAATTCTATGAAGAAGAATGGGCCAAAATTCCTCCACAGTAATGCGAGAGATTCATTGCTAGTTATCGCAAACGCTTGCAGTTATTACTGTTGCGGGTGGCACAACCAGTTGTTGGGTTCAGGGGGCAATTACTTTTTCACATAGGGTCATATAGGTTTGGATAGCTTTTTTCCCTTAATAAATAAAGTCATAATTTAAAAACTGCTTTTTGTATTTACTCAGGTTATGTTTGTCTAATATTAAAATTTGTGTGATGATCTGACACATTTAAGTGTGACAAATATGCAAAAAAATAAGAAATCTAGAAGGGGGCAAATACTTTTTCACAGCACTGTATGTGGTCTCATGTTCTTATGATTAATCATATCCAAACAATAAAGGTACACAAAATTCCTGTAAAGAGATCAGAGATGCAGTATGATGCAGCCAGGAGGAGGACGGCAAATTTTACTTTAAGTGTGGCCATTCAGAACAGCTATAATCATATTTGCTCTATAAATAATCAGATGATCAGTCATACTATCAAGTTTCATTTGAAGCATACTGGACCTAGAGTTTTAGGTTACAGACAGAGCGGGGAGGAGAAGATACAGAGGTGGTAGCTTTCACCCTTTTAATCTTTTAGAGCAACCAAAGATGCTGCTGATTGAAAAGACAACACCACCTGTTTCATCCAAGTGTTTTCTACCCATCAGTCAGACAATATTGTCTGTACACCAGGATACCAGGTTTCTTTACTCGAACACATGGGGACAAGGGAATTATCATTTTGAAAAGGGAAATAAAGTGACAATTACATTCGTTTTATGTGTTGGTCACACATACAAAACTGGATAGCGTTACCCATCTTGAGCATTTAAATCAAATTCAAATTTATACATAATTCTGGACACAGCAATCCAGAGACAACTGGTCAAATCACTGAGAGCCTTTATTCACCATGCATTTCCATATCTGAATCAACTTCCCAGTCCCAGATACAGTAAAGGGAAAGCCAGGTGATGTTTTTATTCTCCTTGTTTAACAGTCAGGACATGTCAGAGGAGACATGGCGGATGTCCTGCGGTGACAGGTAAAGGTTTAAATCAGAGGGCGGTCTCAGTGATCTAATCACCACCAGCTCCAGCATATCGAAGACATGTTTGTGGTGTGTGATGCCTTTTTTGGGCCATATGATTTCTTGTTACTTAGAAAATCAAGATTGTTCCAGATGACAATAAAATGAAATGGTGCAAAATCAGTTCTTGTGATTTTGTGGAATTTGTCAGAGATGCTGCTATTGTTAATGTTTTGAAAGTAGGATAGCATTTGATAGACTAGCTGAGAAGTTAATTGAGTACTCAGAAATATTGATATGAGTATGCCTCAGTAAGTTTACAATTTGTATATCATAAATATTGTAGTAACAAGTGAGGGTTTTGTAGTAACTGGAATATATTGTCTGCAGAGAGACTGATCTTATGATGTTTGCTGGGGGTTTGGAATAGTTTGCACTTATAATGATGAAAAATCCATTAAATGAAAAAGTTATTGTGTGTTACTCGATAAGTGTCTCCCTTCGATTAAGCTGGTTTGATCTGGGTGAATTATGGATGAAATGATCTTTTCTACAATGTTGTGTTGTGTGTTCTTTCATGGTTGTTAGGATCTGCAAACCTGTCTGCTTCTAGTGTTCTCTGTTTCCCTTTTCCCTGGTGTTATGTGTTGGTCTGTCTGTTCCCCTGTCTGTCTCAGCTGAGTGTTTCCCTGCACGTAGCTGGCTCCACCCCTCCAGCAGCGCACCTGGAGCGCATGAGCCTGATTAGGGCTCAGTATATAAGGAAGACTCTCAGCTTGGCTTGTTGCTGAATTATCCTGATCTCTTCCTTGAGTTTCTAGAGCCTGTGCCTAGTGAGTATCTCCAGTCGGTTGCCAGTTGCTGTCTCAGTATTTGGCACATTTTTGGAGAGGCTTTTTCCTTTTGCCATTCACGTGTGTGTGTTTTTTTTTTTTCTTGTCAGTGCCTACCAGCCACGTCCAGCCTTTGTTCTGCCTTAACCTCCCTCGTGGTATTTTGTTTGTTTGTTCCACTCATTCGAGTGCGCCTTTTTCTTGTTTTTTTCCACTCCTTACGAGTGTGCCTTGCTTCTCACATTGTTAATAAACTTGTTTTTTTTTTTTTTTAATCTTGTCTCCAGTCTGTATCTTGAGTCCAGCCACTTCTATATTAGGGCAAAGCCTAACAATGTTTTTTTTGTCAGCGGTGAAAGAGGTGAGCTGGGACATGAGTGCATTGACAGAGTGTTGTAGTGATTTGTTGTAGTGATTCTTGTCAGAATGGTAGTTTGTTTTGTTTATTGTTTTGGCCTTTGGTTCACTCTGAACCACAGTGTCGTTGTTTGTAAATAACAGTCACTTTTATGTAGATATAAATTATTCACTTTTGCATTAATTTTCACTCCCATCTTGATGGTTTTTACGACTGAATTATGCTGTTCATGCAAACTATTCATTTTTAGATCGAAAGCTTAGCGTTTCAGTGGACAGAATCTCTTCATTTCCTAACAAAGCTTTTATTGAAAATTCACTGGCTTGCATGGGTTCCATGTAATACTTGAAATGTAGCCATTGCCACATGGTGGCACTTACATGTTACTAGAGACCCAACTGGTCAAGGTAGATAGCCACGCTCACAGAGACTGTTTTTGTTCAAGTTTTCTGCCTGTTAAAATGGAGTTTTTCCTTGCCACTGCCGCCAAATGCTCGCTTATGGTGGGAATTAGTGGCTCTCTGTAAATAATATGATATGATAAAAAGTGCCCAGACATAAATTGACTTGATGTGACAATAGAGTTTGGCTGGGACATTTACACACACACACATCTTAGGGATCCCACAGTGCTGGCTGTCTGTACTACAAAATGAAGTGGAAACTGATTTTATAATACATGCCCAATTACTTTAATAATATGTTTTGTTTATCAATATACTATAACATTTAGTTATTTTGTTCAATTATATATTATTATACTTGCTAGTAGGCAGCAGGTTAGATTGTCTGAGGCACACAGTAAGCCACATAAATTAAGTTTCACTTGTCAGTCAAAGCCTTTGTTATGTCATGGAAGTGTGCGCCCTGTGGTGCAGTATCCACTGCTTGTGTGTTTGTTAAGTGATAAAAATGAACTTTTTCCTATACCACTACTGCCAGCAAAAAGCAACACACCAGTGTGTGAGAGCAGTAGACAACAGTTTAAGTCTTGCTACTACAACACAGTACATGTTTTGTATTTTCCAAGTGTTATAAAGTGTAAAATGCTCTAAGCAAATGGATGTTGGAGCGCTGAGGTTTTTTTTTTTTGTTGTTGTCATTTTTTTTTCCAATAAAGAATTCTGTAAAAGAACTGTACCGATGTTTGTGAATACTGTAATTATAAACAAAACATGTTGCGCACTTGTTGACCACGTTATGAAGTTGCTGGGCTATTTCAAGTGGTTCCAGAAAGGACTTTAGAATATATGAACATGTTGGTGAGTCAGCCTCAGAAGATACTTTGGGCACTGAGCACCAGACTGAAAAGGATGTAGAAAGGGCTAATCTGAAGTGCAAAATTACGTAGGCATTAATATATGCTGTGAAACCCAGATTGAAAGTGAGGAGCTCTTTTGAGGGGGAACCAGATCTCAACTGAGCCACTCTCAGACAAATATTAAGAGACCACTATGCAGAAAATGATACAACTGTATTGTACCAACAACTGACAAAAAGTGTGCAAGGACCTGGAGATACAGTAGTTGATTTTGTAGTCCTTGATCTGCATCTTGTTCACATCTGAGTATAATCTATAAAAATTTCACCCACATGGCATTCACTGTGTCCATAGTAATATATTCATAATAATAATATTAATATTAGTAATAAGATCAATATATTATGTTACAACTATACTCTGTAAAAAAAAAAAAAAAACATTGTGTCCTGGTGTGTTGCTGGTTTGTACATTTCTAAACACATAAGCATTGTACCTATTGTTCATACTTAATGGGCCATTGCATCATCGTAACAGGTTCATAACCCTCTCAACTCCTCTCAGCCCAAACAAATATAAACACAAACCCACTTAGGAAAAATTGTGCTTGGTGACTAGAGCTCCAAACCTATGTCACTCTCACACTTAATACTTATAATAGTATAAATGTGAAAAAAAAATAAAAAAAAATAAAAAAAATCTGTGTAATCCTTGCTCAATAAATAAATACTGGTATCTAGGAAAATATTGATTATGATAACATTGCTGAATTTTGGGGAAGTGTGTCTAAAATGATGGACTGATTCAGGACTGCAATTCAGGGTTTATGCTGTTAAATATGTTAATAATCACTATGATAACTAGTCTGGCGGAAGCTCCAGCAAAGTCTGGTAAACATGCTGTTCAAATCGTGGCCTAAATAAAGAAACATAATTTTGCAGTGGATTGTGGGCATCACTTATTGGTTTATGTGTGAATGTGGTTTTGTGAAGGAACGCTCTCTCATGGTGACACCTTGTAATTGAATGAATGGGTGTGTTTACAGTGGAATCCAGACACACCCCAGGAGGGGACTCCTTGGAAAATGGCTGGGAACTGGCTCTAAGCCAGCTGGATGAGAACAAAAAGCAGCGGTTAAACAAATGCTCAGGGAGGAATTAGGTGAATCAGACACAAAGGTAAATTGGGCTACATCAAAAGCTTAGAATTAGGTATTGACCTATCTGAGGTCCCAGTAGCCAGAACATATGATACCATAACTGAACCATATATGAGGAGGTTAAGAGCATATCTAGGATTTGTTGAACATAGGGTTTATACACAAATCCACCTCCCCATATACATTTGCAGTCATTTTTTTGAGTAAAAGAATCCAAACACTATGAATTGACTGCAGGAGGCTTAATAAGACAAAGATCACTATAAGAGAATAGAGAAAAGACACAATAGACAATTCTAGATAGTCCCCGGAATACCAAGCATTACAGAGATACGTTATGGTCTTTACAGAAATTCATGGACCAAGTCAAGGCTTATCTAAGGTAGTGACAGGGAGGAATCACAGCCTCCACAACCCCCTGGGATCTGCATGAATGGAACAGAATTCTGTTTGGTCACACAAATGTACCTTCAGCTTAGAAGGTCGATGTGGTTAACAATGCAGTCCATACTTACATGTCTTAGTCTACAGTAAAACACTCACACAGCATGCTGAGGATGTAACATCTGTCCTCAAACGAGAGCAGGTCTGCAGAATTAAGCTGAGGTAAGACAAATGTGACCTGTTCAACAATAAGGTGCTAGTGATCTCAGATGAAGGCTACAGGACAGAAAATGAAAATATAACTGTAGTACAAGCTCAACCACCTATAAGCACACACTCCATAGACTATGACATTGCACTGTCAACAGAGGCATCCCACGGTGGTAATACAAGCAAGGTGGGTAGTCTCTGTTTTTGTAGTAATTGTAGACATCATTAGGTTGTGATGTTTGGTTTATGCCAGGCACCGTTTTTGAAGTTGAGTTGTCAGAGCATACTCCTGTGGTCTTTCAGTTTCACTTTTGGTTTCTCACAGGACTTGAACCCCAGTCTCCTGGGTCAAAGTCATGTGTTGCAGGACACGAAGCTCAGCCTCCTTGATAAAAGTTGTGTGTTTATTTGACCCATCCATCCACAAGGTACCCTTGAGCATCTGTATGAGATGCCAAGGGGCATGCCAAAGCATTGGTACTTGACACTCTGGGAGTGTGACCAAGATAATAGCACACATTTAAACTGTTGCTGGTGGTTGAAAACTCCATTTGAGCCAAGAGGCTGTCTGAATCAAGACCAGACCTTCCTGCCACAACAGATCAATACAAACAAATGACGTTAGAACACTACACAAAATATTATCGGAAACCTACTGGAAAACGCACACTGCTCACAATTGTATCTCAACAGTTGTGAGGTAAACTATGCAATTGCTGTTCACATTACAAAGTAATCCACCAGGAATGTGAGCATGCATGTGTGTGATTGGCTAATGTATTGAGTTGTCAATGCGATAGGTTGCATTGCAGCAAAAGTTAAGCAACAGTCTATTCTGGAATTGTGGCAAAAACCATTTTGTCAAGAGTATTCTGGTTGATATGTTTCCTAATCTGCTCATGATAGGCCATTGAAAGAAAAAATCTTTAGCTGTACAACACTTCACAGACAAAACCAGGGCTTATTGAAAGGACACAGTATATTTTTCAAGACCATCACAGTGTGATGATGCAGGCAGTAAAGATGCTTCCAGAACAAAGCTGGACAGGAAGTGGACAGAGAGAGCCAAATACACACAGACCCTAATGTAAACAGTAAACAAAGTCTTGCTAGCCCTCAGACTCCTCCATGACTCTGTTGACTTGCCTCTGCTCTTTATTTTTCAGTCCTGTAAAGAAGGCCCGGCAAGCTGCCTGGACTCAGGAAACTGGATGTGTGATAGAGGGATGTTAGGACATCTGGTGAATCATGTTTATGTGTGCACTCTTATGCATGTTTATTCTTTGACTGTTTTCTCGTATTTTCTTTGGTCTCTTCATGGTCTGCTATATAGGTCACAGTCACAACACAGCAAAGACGTTTCCTTTGAAGATCAGCTGAAAGCCAGTTTTCTCTTGTTTAATAAGACATTGAGCTAATTTGTAACAGATGTCAGACCTTCATGTTGATTCAAAGGTTCAGCCACATGTTTTGAAGACTGAAACATGAATCAGATTGCCTCTCTCGATACAAACAAATGTATCAGCCTACAACTCTGTACAGCTGCCATGAAGTATATCACTGACAATGTTATGTAAGAATATGAGTGTTGTGTGCCACCGGGGAGAAGGTGTGGTAGGAGTGTGAATAGTTCCTCAGAATGACTCAGATCTCCATTAACAGTGCATTATCTCTGGTTTGTTTATCAATGAAAGCCAAAGACACAAAAACATACAGTGCACAACTCCAACATCACATGCTTCATCAGTGTGCTGTAAGGCCATCAACACAAGCAGGAAAGTTAAACAGACATTTCACAGTACTGTCTAAGCCTTATTAGTGCTCTCCCTGCAGGTGCTTTCCCTGGTTTACTTCTAGATAGGTAAGATAGACATTTTTATGCAGTCCTACATTTGGTTAGTAGCAGACAGAACAATAATAAGATAACAATTTTGTGAATAACCTCAATTAAGTCACATGAAGGATTGATGATAATGCACCATTTTTTTATGCTTTTTTTCCACAGGGTAACAAGGAACAGTTTAAATGGAATCCGCATGATGGAACAGTCACAGTCCAATCACAGTGAACATTCAACCATTTCCTACACTTCATCCAGTTGAAATGTCAGAAATTAAATCTATCTTTATGCCAGACAATGTTTTTGTTTTCCAATGTCTTGTGAGCAGAGCTAGAAATTATTGCTTGTAAATTTACAAATGCTGTGTGTTGAGTCATGAGTAGAATAATCATCCACCCCCGAAGAGAAGTCACCTTTCATGTGGCATGAGATGAAAACATATAAACAAACAAAACCCCTTTTAAAGGAGTAGGTGTGGGAACTATAATTACCTGAATGACTCAGCTGTCAATCACGGGTTTGTCTCTGTACTTGGAGTTTTCCAGTTTCACCTCCACTGTTTGAATAATCCATCAACAAAGAAGCCTGTTGATGTTATATTTTGCATTGGTGGCATTGCTGTACACATATGGGCGCTACAAATCCTAAAACACAACATGATAATGTGCCAATCCTTTTTGACATATACTTAATATAAGTTAAATCATGTCAATCATGATTGGGTATGAAAGCGGCATCCTCAAAAAGCTCAACTGTTCACAAGCAAGTGTGGCGAGAGTGCGGGACAGGCGTTACATATGGAGAGATACCAGATATTAAATGCGACATCACCACCTGGAGAATTACACCCCAGGAAATCCTAACTAAGATTTGCTTTAGTAACCAAGGTCACACAGGTTCAAATACCACAGGGCGAGATGGTTCCCAATTAAAACCAATTTTATTAACAACAATTGTTTAAAAAAAAAAAAAAATCAAGATAAATAAAGTCACACACCAGTTAAACACACTAAAATGGGCGATTGGGCAAGGGGGAGTAAGGACCGGGCTAGGGCTTACCATGCAGCAGGGCAACCAAAAGAGAGGAGGGAGTCCTCAAATGAATCGCCCGTGACGCTGCAAACACACACACAAAATCAAAAAAGGGGGTGTGAAAAACATACCACCACCAGGGATTAAACTGCTGCAGTCAGCCCACAGCACCTGGCAACAGAGAAACACAGTTTAATAAAACATTCCCAACAGCTAAACGAAGCTGGTGTGGACTAAACAAATGTTTACATAATTAAAGAAACCAAAGAAAAGAAATTAATACATAAGGGCTTAAAACAATGGGCCCATGTCACTATGCATGAGCAATCCTGCAGACCCCAGAGCGGCTTGTGCCACATACGCTTCTGAAACAGAGAGGGCTCCATGCCAACCCCACCAACCCCTGAGACAGAGGCAAAAACGAACAAAACTAAACAGGGAAAACAAAAGAAAAATAACCAAAACAGCAGTGCAGCTCAGAGAGTGGTGGTAGTGGCGGGCCAGACAATTACACCAGGCTGCTGAAGAACCACAAACATAAGGTTTAGTAAATTAATAAAATGAAACCAACTTAACAATTTGGGAGGAAAACTAAATCAGTACATACCGGCCACAGCAAACCGTAGGCAACCGGAGGACGTAAGCCTTGGACGTGTGGCTCAAATGTACAACCTAAAAATTACATTCTGCATTAATCAGCTGGAGCAGAGTGACAAAACAAACAGGCAGACAATGTGCAGACTAACATACCGGAGTGGCAGCACAGTGGGGTGCCAGCGGATCACTCCTCTTTCCTTGGCCGCAGCAATTAGCCATGCTGAAAGGAGTGGAGATCATTTGACCAGCAAGCACATTAACGCACAGACAACAAGGAGAAGACAGCTGGGCACTTACATGAGTGGAGAAAATAGTGCACCCCGATGGCGATCACACCAAGCTGTCCAAACACAATGCTGCCACACCAAGCCACAGCCACCACAGGAGCAAGTGAGGAGTGGAAGAGAGGAAGAACCCCCACCACACACCTGGATATAAAGGTGTGCATGGCACTGCCCAGTGATCCCGATGCCCGCACCTCTGGGGCAGTGCCCAGCAGTGGACAGGAGGGAAACAACCTCCGGCCACACAAGGATAGGAGGAGGTTCACCACTTCTTGAAACGTATGACTTTTTTAAAGGATACTACTACATGGGCTCAGAACCACTTCTTAAAATTTACTGTAAACAAAAATGTTTTGAAATTGATTACATTCTCTTTTCATTTACGTTTTACACACTGTCCCAACTTTTTTTTGGAATCAAGGCTATAGGTAGAGCATGCTATCTGTATCGTCCTCTCAGTGGCACCTGAAACAGAGAAAGGGTCAAACACAAACTGTTGACACAAAGTTGGAAGCATACTATTGTCTAAAATATCAGAGAACTAATGAGACACAGGTGAAAACAATCAGGCAATTACTCAGGTGGGAAAACATAGGAAGTACAGTAAAAGATGTCATGTAAGGTAAACTTCAACATAAAACAGGAAGTAACAAAACCAAACAAACCAGGTCACAACAACTGGTGTCAAATTCCTTGTAAGTGAACACATACTTTAATTTACAATTAAATGTAAATACCAGTCTGTTTTGGTATCTGGTCAGAGCTGATCACATGGTCTTCTATGGCTGTAAGACAGTAAATAGCAGCCTTTGTGACAATTTCTGGCTGGCAATTCTGCACAACCTATTGGGTTTTTCTTCTTACTGGAGCAATCTGCCTTCTCCACAAACAGTTCAAACTGCGTATCAACACAAAAGGGATGCATAGGAAACAAAGCGTTCATATGCTGGATGCAGTGGAAGACAAAAGTTGAGCCACCTGCTGACCTTATTTGCCTTTGAAAGAGCCCTGTCAACAGTCTATGAAGAAAATTATGTAATTACATTGTCATGGTTGGCCACAACAGGGAAGGCAAAATGGCTTTGGAGATGGGCAAACAATTGTAAATAACTTAAATCAAACTGTCGGAGTTCAAATTATTTTTCAAAGTTTTTCTACCAAGGAATCGTACAAGGATGCCAGTTGTATTTACAGTGGTGGAAAAAAAGTTTTCGGACACCCTTAAAATTTTACACAATCTCAGATATTATCATCAAATATTTGTGGAAAAATCTTTTTTGTGTTTCAAAAGGTGTGGCTGCATTAGACAGACACAAATAAATACAAATTATATTTTTTTTGTTCATTGTTTACAAGAAAAACTGACAAAACTAAATTCTTGACAGTCTCAATATGTCAGTTCTCAACATTGTTGGTATCAAAGTCAACAAATAACAGAGAATGTGTTCAAAGCTGAACAAAAAATAAATAAACCATCAAATCATCAAATTAATATTTAGTAGTCTTGCCATTAGCACGCAGTAGAGTTCTAATCCTGGCTGGCATGTTCCCCACGAGCCTTTCACACTGTTGAAGGGTAATCTTGTCCCATTCTTCTTGAATTACTGCTTTTAATTCTTCTAAATTCTTTGGTTTACACTTTGAAACAGACCTTTTGATAATCCACGACAGATTTTCAATGGGGCTCATGTCGGGGGATTGAGCTGGCCACTCTAAGACCTGGATACTGTGCTCCTGCAGCCAAGTTCTACTGGCCCTGGATGTGTGGCAAGGGGCATTATCTTGTTGAAACATCCAGTTTTGACCTTGACGGAAAAGTGCACATGCAGAAGGGAGCATGTGGGTTTCAAGAATGGTACAATACTTGGCAGAGTTCAATGTGCCATCACAGACAGTGAGATGACCAACACCAGCAGCACTCATTCATCCCCAAACCATGATACTGCCTCCACCATGCTTGACAGTAGGTACTGTACATGCTGGAGATAATGCTTCGCCTGGCCTTCTGCGTATCCTCATATTAGCAGGAGGAAGATAAAGCTGGAAACTGGACTCATCTGACCACAGAATCAGGGGCTTCTTGACAGCCTTGTAGGACCTTAAGCCATGGTCTAAAAGTTGGCCACGTACAGCGCGGGTGGAACACTGGACACCAGTTCGGTTTGACCACTGCTGCTTAAGCTCCTGTGATGTCATTTGGTGGTTTTCCCTGCACATGCGGATCAGGATAAGGTCATTTCTTGCTGAAGAAACCCTTGGACGCCCAGATCTTGGTTTGTCTTCTAAGCTGTTGGTGTGTCTGTATTTCTGCAGGGTGTATCCAACTGCTGAAGGACTGCATCTGCACTTCCTGGCTATCTGGCGGCAGCTGTACCCTTCCTGGCTGAGAATCTGTATCTTCAGGTGTGTTTCCTGCGTTAGGTTCCTTGTTTTAGCCATTTTTGTCTCTAAAGAACTTTCAAATGTGCTGGCTTTATATAGACATGAAGCACGGCAACAAAAATTGTGTCTTTTAATGAAAAGCACGACCTTCATTAGTGAATCACAAAATTTCTTTTGTATTTTTATGGAAACAATCAATTTTTAGTTTATAATGGCTTTTTTTAGGATTTGTTTAGCATTTTGGCTGTGACTGTACTAAAAGAAATTGCACTTGAAGACCTAAGAGTGATTCTTAATGCAATATTTCACAAATGCATGGGGTGTCCGAAAACTTTTTTCCACCACTGTATGTGTCTACTTTTAAAGCTTGTTCAGACCTTTTGTGCTGCTGCAGGCTTACATCTTGACATCATTTTCTGCACATTCTCTCTACATATACCTGTGCAATGTTTTGCTGTGCCACCTTTGTCACTGCTATTTATCCAGGATGCAAAGAGAAAGCTGGGTCACACAAAGAGGGGAGGGCTGAGAGAGAGCTTGAGGCATTTCAAGTATGATGTTTTTCCTGACTGTTGATATACAACTTTATTTCTAGGGTACGTTCTAATCCAGTCATTCCAATTCTCTTGAGAAATAAGAATAAGATGCCAAAACAAGGAAAACAATCCAAAAGTCAGTAACAGGAAGTTTATTCTCAAAGTTTGTTTTTATTGTAAAGTCATACAGAGGATGAAGGCCTCCCGCATGACAGATTATTTGGGTGCTGCTGAGTTAAAGATGTGGTGGTGAAAACAGGTTCAGCTCTGCACTATTTTCCTTCATGACCTGTGAAAAGTGCTTTATAGCAGTGATGCAATAGGTGAAAAGGTAGGTGCAGGTTTAGGGAAGTATCCAAGCTTTAGGTTGAAGATTTTTGGACGTGTGTTCCGTGCCTGCATGTGTTGGTGAAAGATCAGGAGGAACCGTCAGCACTCCGAATAAGCATCTCATTTGCAGCACCAGCACTGTGTTACCTGATCTGATCATACATCAAACATGTTTTGACTTTGGTAGAGGACCTGTCGTTTGAAATGACCTGCAGATTTCTCTTCTTTCTTCAAACATGCGTGACTGCATGATATGTGCTGATTGTTAAAGCACTTCATCCACAGACCCGGTCTCCTGTCTGCTCCATTTGGGCAAAGCAATTTAGTTGAATTGCTCCAGCAAATAACCAGCTGTACAAATGAAGAGCAGGATGTATGGAAATGAAAGCACTCAGCACTTCACCACTTCACAGAACAGGAGGGAGGGGGAAGGGATGGCATGAAGGGATGGCAGCCAGAGCAAGATTGTTGATTCTAGTCAATACATTCCAAGCTTTTTATAAATACATGGAAACTAACATTTAGAGATGATTATGGATGATGTTTTGGCAAAAGACAATGAGACCCTCTAACTAACAGACTGTTTCAGAAAACTTTAAGAGGGATGTGTTTATATAAAGATTTAATTCTGCCTGAATAATGAAATTTCACAACATAAGCACATCAGTTAGCAGAATGTTCTACTGCCTTCTTTGAAAAATAAATGTTGATACTGCTGGCATCAGCACCTACAACAATGTGTAAATATCGATATCATCTACCTGCATCATTCTGCGAGCCATAACATAAACACTTCTGTGGTGGGTTGGTACTGGCTGACAAGAATGATGGACCTAGGGTGGTAGGTCATTTCCTTACATCACAGTAGTTTACTTTAGCTGATGCTTTTATTCAAAGCAACTTACAATAAATCACGAGGATACAACCCAAAAATTGCAAGTATCATGCAAGTACATTAACTTCATTAAATTTGCTGAACTGATTCAACTGCTAGATTTAGAAATATTAAGAGATTGAGAGGGTTTTTGGTTTTGCAAACGTATAGTCTGAGAGGATGTGAGAATGTGTCCTAGAGTTTCTGCTGTCCTGATATCAATATTAATCTTGCTCTACCATTGAGGAATTTAGGACAGCAAACATGATTTAGCTGAGAGTTGTAGTGAGGCAATATCACAATGATTGGTAGTAGCAGAGTGTAATTCATGGTCTGGGGTGTATGGTTTGGCCATTTGCACCATGGTGGGTAGTATCGGTGTCTTGAATGTTTTTGAGTATACTGATTGAGTTATAGATCATATAGATATAGACAGATTATTGAGACTTCTCTTTGAGTAATCCCAATTTTATAACTGTTTTGCCATTGACACCTGCTCTTGTGATTCTATCTGGAAATGGTTTGCATCAGTCAAATCATTTTCCAATGATTTGCGGCATAAGTACAAACTTGAATATAGTAGTTGTATACATAGATGGGTGCACTTAACACTCTGATGGCCACCCTGACACTCAAGTGTCTTCTGCATCACTTTCAACACAACACACAACAATGGTGTCAAATCCAGAGTGACGGAAGTGCATCAGAGCAGCTATGAAGAATCCATGTTGCTACTTGTTGAGTGGTATGGAAGATAGCACGGAAAACAACAGTCCATATACATATGCTGAAATAAATAGTCTTCTGACATTTTGGAGGAAGCTGGGAGATGATGGATTGGCACTTCTCATGCTTCCGCGTTGGAAAATTGTATCATCAACATATGTAGTTATTGACACCTTAGCAACCCTTGCAGATAGGTTAGCGATGTCTGGACACACAAATCTGACCTGATCGCAGAGCAGGCAAATCTGATTTACATGCAGACAGAGCAAACCTAGAGGAGACAGCCCTGATCAGCACATCTCAGAAAATATACTGTATCTAATGTAATCTTGATTCAGAAAAACTACTTGCTACTACTAAAAGTACTCGGGGTACTTTTTGAAGGTGAAAATAGACAGGAAACCCTGAACATATTACCAATCTGTACCATAGTACATACTATTTGTGTTTCTAATTGTGTCCTTCCAATCTACTGGTTACTATGATTTTCCAATAATAGACAGCATTATGTGTACATCAGCAACTTAACTTACTTCTTCCTTTGTTTTGTTTAGTTTTTTTACACAGTATATTTAAAGTTACAAGTCAGATTCATTCACCGGGAAAAGTTTTAAAACAGAAGATCAATAACCCTGAAACCCTGTAAGGTACAAGATCCATCTAAAGATACCAAACAAAAGATATTTGGGAACCCAGATTCTGTGGGCAAAGAATTGTTCTCTGTAAGGGGCGCCACTCAATTATTTTTGCTTATATGAAGCGTAATCTTGTACATAAAAAAGAAAAAGCAGTTTGAACCGTTCCCTTGTTGATCTGTTAATTGTGCTAACTCTAGAAGAAAAAAACAGTTGACATATTTGCCATGAAACTTATGTTATTTGCATCTTGCTGAAAGAATTCAACAATTAAGTGACAGGTCTGACACTTTGACAAGTTAGCCATCATATGCCAAACATACTGTTTCCATCTGTGTTATTTCACCTGTGTTTTTTCTACAGGGATCACATGCAGGTTGCCAAGGCAATCTCATAAAGTGTGACATGCAAACATTAACTGGTCTTTCAAGTCAATGTATGTAGCTCTGGGTCAGTAACAACTCTGTACAAAGGACTGTTTCTGTACCATCAGCAAGTTTGGTTATTTGTACTTATTATTTGAAAGTTGGGCCTGTATAATGTCTGCTTAGAAAAATTCTGGCCATTGGACAAATGTAGAGCACCTTTGCTATACCTTGTGTTATAAATATGCTACAATATGTTATGAAGCGCAGGCGGCACGGTGTCGCAGCAGGTAGCGTGCCTCACAGCAAGAAGGTCACCGGTACGATCCCCGGGTCAGGCGGGGGCGTTTCTGTGCAAGTTTGCATGTTCTTCCCGTGCTTGCGTGGGTTCTCTCTGGGCACTCCGGCTTCGTCCCACAGACCAAAAACATGCTCATTAGGTTAATTGGTGACTTAAAAATTGTCCCTAGGTGCGAGTGTGAGCGTGAATGGTTGTCTGTCTGTATATGTTGCCCTGTGATCGACTGGCGACCGGTCCAGGGTGTACCCTGCCTCTCGCCCGTTAACAGCTGGGATAGGCTCCAGCCCCCAGCAACCCCGAAAGGGATAAGGTGGGTATAGAAAATGAATGAATGAATGAATGTTATGTAGCGGAACATTTCGTATTTTGAAATACAATTTCTATTGATCACTAAATTGTTCGCGACATGGAATATACAGTGTAACTGGAGATGATTCACAATGATCCCGTTCCCAGATGCATGTGGTTTTAATGTGGCTTTTTTCTATATGGCTGACCTTGTAGTCATGGTGACATTCACTGCTGGAGAAAGTGTGTGTTGTTGCAAAGTTCATACATTACCATTACACCAGAGAATTTGCTATAAGCCCCTAAATTGCAAATATAGAATGTGTCTGTATTGTGTGCACAATTTCAACAACTAGTGTAAGTATAGTTGTAAGAATATGTGTCAGAAATAAATATGTACTAACTGTATGAGCCTTGTCTGCCTCAGTTTGGTGCAGGCCCAATTACAAGATATGTGATATTAATTAATTAAATCTTAAATGTTATTTTGTTATCACCAATTGTTCAAGACCTCTGACCTTGAAGAAAAACCAGCTGCGGACATTTGCATAAGTTTGCGAATCCCTGGTCTACGGTGTGTGTGTACATGTATGTGAGGCTGGGGTTGGCTTGGGGTGCCCATGGACAGTTGCTGTATTCCCCTGGGCAGATCCATGGAGCCAGACAGCAGAAAGCCAGTCTGTCTGGCCCTCAATGGGATAGTGGACCACCCTGCTGGATCCCACTTACTCACAGAGACCAAATGGCTGAAGCATGGGAACATAGTACATGGAGACTCAGTGGCGGCCGGCCAATAGAGGGCGCTCGGGCTCCACCTCCCCTGGTGTTTTTGATTTTTCATTTTTGAAATAAATATATTTTTTTAAATAAACAATAATCCCTTATTTTGAGCACCATGTGTGTTTAAATTCGTAATGACATGTCATATGCAAAATATAAATTATAATTTTCAGGGATAATAGTTTCCTGCTCATCTCTGCTGAGTTGCTGGGGCGATAGAAAAATCGCCCTGCCAGTGCGGCAGAGCAGCCAATTACTGACAAGAGATTCAACATAGCAACAGGAATTAATCCAATCAGCGTCGTCGAATCTGATGCCCAAAGGGTGATAAATATATCGCCCCAAGCCAAGTGCGCCTCTGGGAGTACGTTGGATATCTGTGATGACAATGACAATGATGGACAACACGCACAGTGAAAATATACGGTCTCTTCTCCAAAATCCATTTGAGAGGAGAACATTGGTGGAAAAACTCAAACTAAAACAGCGAGGCCCAGATCAGCCTAACATCAAAATAAGCCAACAAGCCAGCGAGAAAGGTAAAGTTTATACAAGAGGCTTCTCTCATAATTGGTCCAGCAGGAAGGCTTGGCTAGCTGGATGCAGTCATGTAAATGCTTTACATTGCTTCCCATGTTTGCTCTTCAAAACAGCTGGGACAGATACGGCATGGACTGTTACAGGAGTAAGGGATATGAAACATTTATCTGAGAAGATAAAGAAACTCGAGAGTACGAGGGCACATATGGAGAACACGGTCACAACGCAACTGGATGAAGGGCACAGGCTTGGTGTGAGGAAGCACAATGAGGAGGTGGACAGGAATCGGCACATTTTGTCAAATATAATAGACTTTATTAAATTCTGCGGGGCGTTCGAGCTGGTTTTGCATGGCCACGATGAGACGGAATCTTCAGACAACCCCGGTGTGTTTAGGGGCTTAGTCGATCTGGCCGCATCACTTGATATCATGCTGGAGGAGCACCTGAAGACAGCGACAGTTTTCAAAGGCACCTCAAAAACCGTGCAGAACGAACTGCTGGACTGCATGTTTCTGATATTTTGTCTAAATAGTGTGTGTTATATTATCATATGTGTAATCTGCTCATCATTTTCTGGATTGTTCACTCAAGTGTTGAAATTATTTAAATTGTTGCAGATTGTATTTTTCTTGATCTGCTAATTGAAAAATCAGTTAATTGTTGCAGTTTTGATCATATTAGTAACATTTAGCTTTATCATAAATTACTGTACAGTATTTTTCTATTCCAGTGTTAATTTTTTAATATACTTAAAACATAATGCTTGTGTCATCAATTTACCACTAATGCACTGTTTCATGTGCTCAGCTGTATATAAAATGGTAAAAATGTGTAGTAAGTAAAGTAATTTATTGCCAGAATTGTGGTTATGCAATATGCTGTTTATGTTTTGTGCAAAAATGCCTCAAGTTATTAATATTGGCATTAAATAATTATTATTTCACAGAGCACTGCTATCCTGCCATTTCTTTTCAGGTGTTCAGAGTAACTATCTAGTAACTAGTAACTATCATGCCGAGGCTAGCTAAATTAGCCACTGATTTGGCACGTCATTTTCTTCTTCTGTATGTTATTGGTGTATTCGAGCCAAATTTGGCATGTTACTGCCACCTAACATAGACAAATGGGATTTATCTAGAGTCTGTCAATTCTGTTTTTCATTTTGTCATTATTATTACTATTTCACTATTTTTGGCCAATTTATGTGCATCATTGCTGCTTTGAATGTGCATGTGCACAAAAAATCTTGACTTTAAAATATGTTGAATTGTAGGTTAGTCTATATTTCAGACCACACAACTGCCAAGAAAATGTTATGTTTGGACCATTAGCCACTACATTTTGCAATTTTTTTTTTTTCATGATTATATTTATTTTGCAGTTATTCAAACGTTCTCTGTGCACCACCTCACCAATGGTGACGAAAAGGAATTGGGTCCCCGGGTACCGCTGTCGGCTGGCAGCCCACCACTCCTGGTCTGCTGCAGAGGAAGGATGACCAAGGATGGGTCAAATGCGGAGAAATAATTTCACTAGAAGCATGGCCTGTGCATGTACTGTGTGCATTGTGATGTGAAGTGATTAATAAAGTACGCCTCTTCTCTTCTCTTCTTCTCAAATATTGAATTGTTAATGTGTGTCATGGTTGGATGTTAGTTTTGTTATTTCCTGTTTTGTGTTGAAAGTTTTCCACATGTATCATCTTTTTTTCGCCTTTTTGTTTTCCAGTGTTTCTAAAATTTTTACACAATTGTTTTGTTTTTTTCCCTGTATCGTGCTTGTTTTTTGGACTTTTGCCTCATTTTTGGTTTTTTGGTTGTTTGTCTGTTGAACTTATTTCTTTGAATTTGAACTTTGTCTCATCATTGTGTAAGTCTTTTGTTTATTGCTTTGTTTACATAAAAAAAATAATTTGAACTGCACCAACTCTGACCTTGTTGTCTGGATCTAGTCCTTACATTGCTTGTTGCTTGTTTTCTCATGTGCACAGGTGTTTTTCACAATTTATGTAGGGCATTGCTACTTAGTGTCTATGTACAATAAACATATCTTGACTTCAGAAAAGGCTAAAAACTAAAAAAAAAAAAAAAAAAAGAAAAGAAAGAATTTAGATAACCATACTTGTTTACAGTTAGTGGTGGTAATGCACCACATTTAATGCCAATCTATCAATAAAGTACAAAAAAAAAAGAAAGAAAGAAAGAAAGAAAGAAAGAAAGAAAGAAAGAAAGAAAGAAAGAAAGAAAGAAAGCATGACAAGACAAATCAGTAGCTAATGTAGCTACCCTTGGCATGCTAGTTGCTAGCCTCAGCATGCAGACCAGACAATCCAGTTGCTGATTCAGTAGGTTGCTAAATTAGAGGCATGAGTTCCCACCTTGGTCGACTGAATAACTGGCTTCTCATTTCCCACTACCGGCTCTCAGTTAGCAGCGCCACCTTATCATTGGTCAGATCAGTAGCTGGCTTTGGCAAGGATACAGTCTCTGCCAAATTAATTTTGTCCATTATCTTGCACCATACCATACCACTTTAATAGGCCATCCTCTCATACAGAAAAACATCATTAAAACAGTAATTGGAAATTGAGCACAAGATGAATAAACTGGTCTGATAACATTTTATAAAATCTGCATGGGATCTAACAGGATGTGAGTGTCTCTGAGACTTCCTAGAACACCTGTCTTCACCAAAACTTTGCTGGTTGTGCTGGTTGTGTATTGCTTGCATTTGCTCACTATTTCAGCAAAACGGGGCCACCAAGGTAAAAAGACTCATGATCCTGTTTGCTTTGTAGCAGATTTTCTTGTCTAGTTTGAAGCCCAGAAGTGACGTAAAGCACAATTGTGAATCAATGTGAGAGACTCTTTAAGGTCATAATCTTAACAGTCCTCACCAATGCCGGGCATGACAACTGCTGCATTGAGACATAACATGCTATTGCTCTTAAGTCTTGGAGTCTGATTATATATCTCAATGGCAGTTAAGCTTATCTTGCTGACGCATGTGATCTATCACAAGAAAGCTCAATAGTCTGCATTCATTCAGCAGACAGACAGAATGGTGCACAGCCTAGGCCTGGAGGAATTTCAAAGACGTATTTGTTTCTCTAGGATGCTTGTTCGAAGTTGAAGATACCAAAGTCAAAAGCATGTGAGCTGTTGCTGTGACCTGACCTGCATCAAAGAATAAATTCTTGAATGATCCCAATATGTATTCATGTAATCACATTATGCATTTATTTGTAATCCTTTACATAATGTCTAAAACATGAGCACAATCTAATACTGGTATTTCTAACACACTGCTCTTTTGCCTGGTTTTCCTGATGGGAAAAAAAAAGATTGAGAGTTATATCATGCCATTTGTGCTTTAATTTAATAACAGCACAAGATAGGCATACGGGCTGAGAGATGTAGTTAACCCACGACAAATTACTCAACTGGAGTTCGGCGGTTATGATTACTAAATTAACAGGTCACCATGGATTAGGAAAAAATGACCAACAGATACCACAAGTTTTCCAAGTTAAATGACAAAATATGCAATTTTTTAACTACCCTAGATTATACAAGCTTTTTCTGATCTGACAACTGTTATTAGCCAGACAACATAATTGTCAGCACCTTCCATGACATATCTCTGTTGAAAAATCTGTTTTGTGATGAGACAATATCATGTTTCCAGGTGCTGTGGAGAACTACTTCATATGTGAAAAAAGTTGTATAAAGCCCCAGATCATAACTGTCAACAGTGGGATTTGAAAACAAGGGAAATTTTCCAGTTTCCAGTGATTTTGAGAGGTTACTGGTGAGTGAGACAATTGATAGGAGAGGCTGATAACGAAATGGATGGCAGAGATAGTACAAATACAGTGATTGATGGAGCATGTTTCTGCTCCTCTTGGGCACACTTATGCTTGGCGGATTTGTCACTTTTCCCCCTTCTTCTTTTTCACTACATGTTAGAGCTAATGTTCTACATACTGCCACCTGCTGTACTAGGGGGAATTTAGCAAACACATCAAATAGGAGATTATGTCTCCTGTCTTTATTATTATTATTATTATTATTATTATTATTATTATTATTATTAATTTATTTTTTTAAGAAAGCTTAAAAGTCCAAATCATAACAGGATGACAGCAGGAAAGAAGGGAAAAATACAGGAGAGAATCTGCAATAACCTGCAAAACAGTTGCTTATTTCCACACCCAGCAGTTACAGAACAACATTCATTGATCATTCATTTGGAGTTGTGTTTGTGTCCACCTGAGGAATAAATTCTCTTTTAGCTCTGTTTTTGGTCCCCACCAAGTCCTTTCATATTGTCACAGTATTTTCATGTTGTAATTTCATATATTGCTATACTAAAAATTGACATTATAGCTGCCTCAAAGGATTTTTTGTTAGGCTTTTTTAGGCAGAAAACTAACAAATTACATCCAAGACTAAAACTACATATACCATGATCGAGCTGGTCTTCACATGACATGCCAGCTAGTTGTCATGGCAGGGTGTTTACAGAGAGACAGGTTCCAGAAACATGAGACTGTGTGTTTATAGTGGGTATCAATGCTAAGAGCACAAAAGAACTCATTAAGTTTTGCGACCCCTGGAAATGCAATAGGCTTTTGTAGCATCAGCAGGAAATAAAGGGAGGGTCTGATGGCAGCAGACATGCTCACTTGTTATTCTTCAATTAAATTCTAAAGCTCTGCAAACTAAAAGAGTGTGCTGGTGTCCTCCTCATCCTTCTAGATTAAGTTACCTCACAACAGAGGGAGACTCTTTCACGCATTTTCCATCCCACCCACTCTTTCTTGCCTGTCTGTCCTTGCTATGCTCCAATCCTGTAGCATGAACATGGTGGGATGAGTTTTCCAGCCTCTGCTTGACATGTTATCACTGTGACTCCCTTACAAGTTCAGTCCAGACTAAATATTTTGGCAGAAAGCATGTAAGAGGTCCTATGAGCCTCAGTCTGACCCTCAGAGTTACAGGCGAGGAAGGGTGTTGGGTGGGGCAAATGTCTCCTGAAGCTGTTTACACACTGGAGAACTGACCTTCATGCTTGCAGGGTTTGGATGGTCTAGACTTTGTCATGGAGATCAGTGATATCAGCCTAGTAGTAATAAACTAATTTATCACAAGTTCATGAATACAATCCATCAGACATAAAACATAGACAGTCTGAGGATACAGAAGACTGGACTGAAGCCTCTTGTCCAAGATGGCACAGTATCAGGCATGTGAGATATGCAACACAGTGAGGAGCAGAAAATTTGAGGTGGAAGTCCTGGAGGAAGATTTTGATAAAGACCTGACACCCACAGTGAGGGAAGAATAATTTGTTCCCTCATATAAGTCAAGGACCCTGCTTAGCAACACATACTGTACATTAAACCCACTACAGCCTTCTCATGCCCCACACTGTATGTTCATTCATTAACTCAAAGTGACTTTTCATAGAGTGGCATGCAATGAGTCATATAATGGTCGTTAAGCTTCATTACCCTTCCAGACACAAGAGACTGCAGGTGCAATGATGTGTGTGTGTGTGTGTGTGTGTGTGTGTGTGTGTGTGTGTGTGTGTGGACATTGTGTATGGTTAATTTGTTCAGAAGTTAAAGGATTCAAGCCTGGGTGGAAAATCACAAACATACAACAGGTACATGCATTTGAATGCTAGACTGACTTTGATAGAAAATATTTGAACTATCACCAAGCTTAAAATTTGGTTAGATGTGTCATCAGTGATGCAATGAGAAAAAGGATTATGCTTTTCAGAAAATTGATCATACAAAGTACAGCTGGGTTATATTGTAATGATTTGCACTTTTGTCTGGCCTCTTCTCCATAGCAACAGCAGCTGAGGCTCAAGACTCAAGAGGGAAAAGTCATGGGGCCATTCAAAACTACTTTTTATCCCTGCAGGTCCTCATACTTAGCAATACAATAGGTTGAAGGATGGTATAAGACAGTATGCAAGTTCCTACTTTGCTTCTCAGGTTGTCAGAAAAACTTAAGCTCTTCTTGTATGTTTGAACAAATGACCATAGCTCTCATTTATTTAGTGAAGACAGTCCTGTTTATCCACATGGAATCCACAAGCTACAGATGTCACCCATAAATGGAGATCAAGTGTTGCTTAGCTTGATGGTGATGCTGGAAACAATGTCAGGTGGTTAGCAGAATCATTAGGGACTATTCTCTATGGCACAATTAACATATCTAATCTTCCTGCCAATCTGACTAGAATTTGTTGAGTCTGACCAATGCGAAGATATGTAAACATAAGAGAAAGGTTGTTGTGAAGGGGGAACATACATTTAAGCACAAATAAAACATAACTATTTAGCTGTAAAATAATTGTATAGGTGGGCGGCATGGTGGAGCAGCAGGTAGTGCGCGTGCCTCACAGCAAGAAGGTTGCTGGTTCGATCCCTGGGTCAGGCGGGGGCCTTTCTGTGTGAAGTTTGCATGTTCTTCCCGTGCATGCGTGGGTTCTCTCCGGGCACTCCGGCTTACTCCCACAGACCAAAAACATGCTCATTAGGTTAATTGGTGACTCTAAATTGTCCCTAGGTGTGAATGTGAGAGTGAATGCTTGTGTGTGTGTTGCCCTGCAGTCGGCTGGCGACCGGCTCAGGGTGTACCCCGCCTCTCGCCCGTTGACAGCTGGGATAGGCTCCAGCCCCCCCAACCCCGAAAGGGATAATCAGGGGTATAGAAGATGAATGAATAATTGTATAGGTATATAGAAGACCTTCAAAAAACAGAAATGACTGCATTTTTGAAATCCACTTACAAGCTGTGCTCTAATAAAATCAACTGTGCTTCAGAAAGCATGGTCTCATATCTGGAGGGCACTCTTTTTTCAGGGGCGGGGCTTGCGGACAGACAAGCCAGGCAGTTACTTGGAGCCCCCGGCCACTTGGGGGGCCCCGGCCACTTATTTACAACAACGATTATTGATAGGCCTGTTTCAACTCAAATGTCCCAGAAATTGTGCATTTATGTATGCAAAAACCAAATTTTTGCGGCGTGCACAGGTGGGGTGGGGGCCCCAGTGATTTCTTGCTTGGTGCCTTAAGAGACCCTAGCAACACCATTGTCTTTTTTCTTCATATTGTACTGAGCTCTTGTTTCACTCATAGCTGCACCTTCCTCACATTTATCTAATGGAACACCTCTCACTGTGGTCATACCACATAGTTCTGGCACAGCATGAAGGCAATCATAAACTAACTGACTGATACTTCTGTAAATAAAAAAAAAAAAAAAAAAGGAGAAATTGACTCCACACAGTGTCCTCTACTTGAGTGGTTGTCAGTCTAGAAAAGTGCTATATAAGTACAGTCCCTTTACTTATCAGTAGACAAGCAGTTAAACAAATGAAGCAGGTATCTCAAAGCTGCGGTTTCTGATCTCAGCTGCTTTAATGTCACAAGTAATACACATGATGATAATACTTGACAATACTTTGACTTGACAGTACAGGGCATTGAATAGTTGGGCCGTGTGGTGTCAGGTAGACTCAGTGCAGATTGCAAAATTCAGTAATATCCTGTTTTACCGTACCTCTGCACTCTGGTAAATTAATATGGAGTGAGTGGTGCACACAGCATACATGCAATACATGTGGAAAATTTCTTTGCCTCACCCTTTCCTTATGAAACATTAGCCAAGGAAAGCTTTTCTTTGACATACAATAGTCATATGAGCTGTCTGCTGCTTTTGGAGTGGTGTATTTTTCCAGATTCCATTAAGGGCTCTACCAATCTAAATCAATACTTTAAAATGGGCTAAAGAATGTAATTTAAAATTGTGGAATCAAAGTACTGTTTCCTTCTCTATCATGTTCCTGTGGTAATTAAAAAGTTTTGTTCAAGAAAAAAAAAAGAGTGATTCATTAAGTCAGGTAAAATGGGTTTTCTACTTGGCATCTATGATCCGTATCATGACAACTGTGCTCTAATTATGGTATGGTTAAATTAAGATTTACTTGATTCAGAAGCAACCAGTGAAGGAAGCAAATTGGTATACTGAGCTCAGTGGCATGACTAGTTCAAGTCCGATGAACCTCTAATCACACACATCATCACAGTTGGTATAAGGTGTAGCCTATTGTACTACCATACTATGGTAAAATACTGAACAAATATGTCACACTAAACCTTTATAAATGCTTCTGGTGTCAGATGGTAGAGAGTCTTTGCAACTGTTAGAAAATAATTGCCCACAGGAGTAGGTTGTTGCTTTGTAGCTAAATGATTTCATGTTGTTAGTTGTCAGATGCATCACATAGATCCACATTAAACAGTGGATCTAAGAGTTTTCACACTTATACCAGCATATTCAGATGTCATGGTAGGCTTTTGTTCTTGCAGACTTACTTGCTATGTCAGGGTTTCCCTCATCTCTATGAATTATTCCAAACAAACAGACACTTTGGAAGAATTTTAGTTTGTCCAGTGTGAACGCTCAGAAAAATGTGTTTGTCTACTATTTATGTTATGTTCTTTACCACTGAAAAAAGTAAGACAAGATAAGCAGACAAGACAAAGAGGCAGGAGACAGGGTCTGGAGTAGAGCAGATAGGACTCAGAGGGATGAGAAATGAAACTCTAGCGAAAGTTCAGTCAGGAAGACTATTCTTTTGCATGCTTAGGCCTGTAGCTTATTTCTCATAACATCCTGCATTCACTCCTCTCACGCATGCTCACTCATAATTTCTTTGCTGTCATTGTCTGTGGCTGTCAATTGAGATATCAGCTGTTCTCATCAGCTGCTCACATCTATCCAATAGCACAGTGACACACCTTCACTGTTAGCCTATCAGCTCGCTGCTGTCTTTTAAAAAATGATTCTCTTTGTCTCTCAGTCTGATCATATTCAGAGACAGAGAGAGAAAGAGAGTGAGAGATACTGCAGATCAGATGACATTCTAGGGGAAGATGTAAAGCTCAAGTGTAGCTGGTTAGCACAGTAAGGTGCAGAGTCGTCCCTCTGCTCGTTATTAATCTCATCTCACACAAGACCGAATGGAGATGAGATGACAATGGAGAGAGAGAGAGAGAGAGAGAGAGAGAGAGAGCGAGAGAGAGGGAGAGAAAGAGAGGGAGAGAAGGAGGCTAGAGAGGGCAGGAACCATTGAAATTATGACAAGTGGTTTCAGTGGAGTAGTGGGCTGTCTCTGTGATGGGATGGCAGGGCCAAGCTGAGTAAATTAATGATGAATGCACTTCTCTAATCTACCAATCACTAAAAATGCTTTTACAACACATGCCACACTTACCCTTTCACACACACTCACATACCGATGGCACGGCCATTGGAATGTGGGGTCCAGTATCTTGCCCAACGACGCTTTGACATGCAGACTGAAGGAGCCGGGGATTGACCACCGACCTTTTGATTAGTGGATGACCTGCTCTACTCATTAGTGCAGCATCATTTTATAATACTTTTACTTGGTCTCTTTTCTACGGATCCCCCCGGTGACATTGGATAAAAAAAATAATAACGCGTGGCCACGAAATAATTGGCCTTCAGTAAAAAAAAATATGACAAATGTATTTTTTAAATAATGCGTGGCCACGAGATAATAATATGTGGCCACGAGATACTTCCTCTTCAGTATTGGGGGCTGTCAGTGGTGAAACTTGATTAGTTCCTTACGAGCAATATTAAAATAAAATGAAATTAATTCAAAATTGTCCATATTAACGCTCAACTCAACAACACTCAAATCACTCTAAAGGTGACAGATCCCGCTACTAAAGGTGAATTATCTCGTGGCCACACATTATTTAAAAAATATATACTTCATTTTTTTTTTTTTTTTGTGGCCACACATTACCTATCTCGTGGCCACGCATTATTTTTTTTTTATCCAATGTCACCAGGGGGGCTCCATACCTCTCAGTCACCTTTTTGCAAGTCTGATTTAATATTATTTCAATGTAATTTCATTTCTTTTTAAATGACTTCAGTTGGAAAGATGAAAACCTGCATGAAATGAGCTGTTGATTAATATATTAATATATTTATATATTTATAGTCTCTATAGTTCTTTTTTCTTGATGTTGATGTGATAGCATGTATGTTTCCTGCCATGCGTGTTCTTCTGCCAATGACTGCCATTCCAAAATATTTAGTTCAGTTCACACAAGGCCCACAAATGAAGAGAACTGCTTTTAGAACTCCATCATGCCTTGAATAGAGATCCTTACTTCCTTGGAGCTCCTTAACCAAGGTTTTGAGGACATTTTCTCTGACAGAGCCGCTTCCCCGTGTTCATACCAAGATGCCTTCCTCCAAAAATCTAGTAAACACAGAAGGTCAGAAATCAAGTCATAAAGATAATCAGATACATCATCTGCTGGGTCCATGACTCGCCAGTTGCGCAAGCAGGGAAAACATGAAAACAACAAATAGAGAAGTCCAAGTCCAGATGCTAGAGGCAGAGTAGAAGCAGTTCAATTAATTTACTCACACATTATCCAAAAGTTGAAAAGGCTTATAAGAATGTGAGACAGGTGAGGGTCAATACCATAAGGCAGTCCAAACAGGTATACAAATTCGAAAGCGGGAACCCTAGACACACAAGGTACTACAATGAACTGGCAAGGAGTAAGGTAAAAACGGACTTAAAAACACTAGGGAGGGAAAGCTAATGAGGGACAAGTGACACTAATCAGGCAGGAAAAAGACAGGAAGTGAAGTTTGAAGTTTTCCTGAACTATTTCAAAATAAAACAGATAAGTAAACCCCAGGACCATGACAACCAACTGAACCAATGAACCAATTTCAGCTTGCTAGTTGGCCAATAGACAGCAGGATTTGTTTTTGTTTTTGTTTTTGTTTTTCAAGTTAAAGCAATGGTCCCCAGACTTTTTCTGTAGGGCCCCCCTTTTGTAGATAAAACATATCAAGTCCTCCCATTTCAGATTAGCCTCTGTCAAGTAACATTAAACGATTTTCTAACTAGTCTGCAGTGGCTCTGTTAGTTACACATTTGCAGAAAACCAAATCCTACCTCAAATCTTCGTCATCAAGCTGACATATGCTATTAATAAAGTCTTTGTTAATGTCAGTCACTTCATCCATCTGCAGAGCAAAACAGTAGTGTCGTATCTTCTCATTAAGCTGCTCCTCAATGTCTTTTGACATGTCATAAATGTGCCTTGTGATAGTATTGTTTGACAGTGGAATAGCCTTTAGTTTGCTGGCTGTTGCTTCATCAATCATAATTGAAACCATATCAATTGTGGAAGGTAGTATTAATTCCTCTGCTATTGTGTGTGGCTTTTTACACTGAGCAACTCTGTACGCAACTTTGTGGGAGACTATCATTTGTTATAGACACCTTTCAAGCCCAAATTACTCTTCACAATAATCAGAAATCATAGTCACTTGCTTGTGGTCACAGCAATATGCTTGTGTGCACTGCAGATGTGGCACCTCCAGTTTTTAGTGGGAGTTCCTCAGATAAAGCAGCTTTGTTTCTGGAAAACCTTTTAGAACATGCATCAGCTTTTGGAAGTCAAGGCACCTCTTTACTTTTCTCCAGCCATGGCCACAAGAGCTGAAGGCCAAGGTTTTCGAAGAAAGTGCGACACTTGTAAGCTCTTCTGGTTCAGAAATGTAGCCAGGAAAACTACTTGCATGTTTATAGCAGCAAGGTCATGGCAACTATTTCGCTTATAACTCCTAACTCTTCTTAGGACCACTACTGGGATGGTAAGTTGACCCCTACTTCAGCACTCCAATTGTGATTCAGAAATTTCACAAAAACATATCCCTCATTATCAGTAGCTTTGGGCATATGTTCCAACGCCACTGTTGTCAAAATCCTCCAATATCAAAGAAACTGCTGCTCTGCACTAAACTAAGTCCCAGGTGTTGCACCATCATCTTGCCATGACAGCAAGCTAATATAAAGAAACTTTTTCATTGTGTATTTATCCATAGCAACAATGAGACAACAGCGGCATCACCAGGCCAAACAGGAAAACACAACTGCTATCACTTGCATCCAGCATACTGTGAACACCCTTACATACCTCAGGTTTCTGATGATCCCATAAACTTTTGAGAAAAAAAAATGAAAAAAAAACATACATACATACAACATTCTGACACCAGATCATTGTTAAAAACAAATAGTTTGAGGAGTACCAGGGAGTTGAGTGCTTAAGTGAATGAAATTGAAATGAACTATACACAGTCTATAGTCCCTGGTCCCCAAAGACCCAACATATGCACTTTAAGGTTAATCAAAGTGTCAAGATGCACTGCTCCAGGAAGTAAATAGTGATAGTGCTTCATTTCACAACGGGAATTTACAATGATGTGATGTGTTTCCTTATGAAACACAATACAGAAGCTAGACATAATGGAGGAGGATCATTGAAAACTGTAAAAACAGAGAGCTATCAGGAAATGAAAGACAGCGTACTTTGATGGGAAAGGAAGAGGGGGAGGGATGCTCAGAAAGAAGTGAAAATGCAGTTAGCTGGAATTACATTTCCTTCCTACTGGAACAGCATGAGGTCACCTTTAAGAAGAAACTGTTTCACAACTTAATAATAACAATTACAATTAGTCATTTGGGATACGCTTTTATCCAAAGCGACAGACATATGAATTCACACACAGATGTCACAGCATCAGGGGCAGTTTTGGGGTTCAGTATCTTTCCCAAGGATACTTCAGCATGTGGACTGCTGAGGCCAGGGATCAAACCACTGGCCTCCTGATTGGTGGATGTCCGCTCTACTACCACAGCTGCCCCTATAATAATAACTGATATTACAAGTGTTTAAAACCAATGTTATTGGCCAACTACAATACTGAAGACTGCCTGAAAATACAAATGTTGTTCGCTGTGACAAAATATTTTCATAAAGGAATTACCAAATGAAAAACTCTGAGAATCAAGTACGGTAATTCAAACAATAACCTCTAGCTGTCATTGGGGGATGACAAGTTGAAAATCTAGCACAGCTTTAAGCTAATTCGAAAAAGCACAAAACGTGACAAATGTTCAAATCATAGCTTCCCCACACAGTAGCGTCCGCTAGGGTCTCTTGGGACTCCAAGCAAGAAATCCCTGGGGCCCCCACCCAAAAACTTGGTTTTTGCACACATAAATGCACAATTTCTGGGACATTTGAGATGAATACTCAAAAAATAGATTAGTGGTTCTCAAAGTGAGGTCCAGGGACCAACAGAGGTCCCTGAAAGCCCAGGCCTATCAATAATCATTGTTGTAAATAAGTGGCCGGGGCCCCCCTAGTGGCCGGGGGCTCCAAGCAACTGCCTCGCTTGCCTGTCTGCAAGTCCTGCCCCTGTTCCCACAGACTGTGATTAGATGTGTTACTGACACAGAGAAGGTGATAAAATAAATAAATAAATAAATAAATAAATAAATAAATTAGCAAAACAGCAACATTTAGAATTAACAAAAAATGTAGATTAACAGAAATAAGATGCCAGTGTTACAATACCTATAATTTGAAGGTACTTAACTGTAAATTATTGTAATATATACTATATGATAGCCGATATGAAAATAAAGCAGAATGTGGTTGCATGAAGTAGGCTAAAATGAGAATGAAAGTATACTGTACATGACACACAACAAACTGTATGTGTTTCTATTGTTATTGAAATTACTGTGGTGAGGAAAGTAAATCAGTTTCATTTATCCTTAACTGCATTGTAATAATGATTGATGTTTCAAACTTAAAAGTATTATAATAATAATTATTATTATTATTATTATTATTAGTAGTAGTAGTAGTAGTAGTAATAGTAGTAGTAGTAGTAGAGGTAGTAGTAGTATTCAGCAAATAACTCCAAATTTAAGCACGGAACAGGCATCATGTCATGGGAATAAAGGAAATTCAACTTGAAACTTTACTACATTAAACGATGACATAGTAAGTATGGCATCAACGTGTCTCTTACGTGTGAATAGTAGGTCGCCCCCCCAAACACACACACACACACACACACACACACACACACACACACACACACACACACACACACACACACACGCACTGCCATTGGTTCCTCCCAGCCGCCCCGCCTCAACTAACAAGCCTGCTGGCCTCTGCTGGCCGGCAACCTTTAATAACGCATGAACTACAGCAGCTACCGCCAAGAGGAGCTAGTACGAGAGGGGCTGGTACCGCTGCTGAACCGGGGACAAGCCGCTCGGTGTTCCCCCAAAAAGCTTTACAGAGTATAGTAAGGGCGAGGCGCAGTACAGGGGCGGACACCAAATAAGAAAAACAAGAAAGGGGGATTGCAGAAGAAAGCTAGGGGATCACTTTATACCGGCAAACAGTGCCTGTTGTATCCCATCACACACACACACCGTCATGCTGTGGATCAATGAGCGTAAAGAGAGACACCGATGCGTAAAGTTGGTGTGCTGATCCGCACGTCTCCCGCTTCCTTCCCCTGTGAACATTGTTACTGTCATTTTCGGAAGACTGCTCTGTTCCTGAGGTCCCGGCTTCAGCGTGGATTTTAGAACCCACCATCGTGTCTTTGTCTGTGGATGAGCGAGGCTTGTTGGATGGTAAGGTTTCCAGCGGAGCGCTGCTGGGAGACACTGGAAGGCTCCCTGTGAACGTGCCACATGCGTGTGGAAGATATGGATTTGCTTTTGCTATAGCCAAAATTTGCCGCGGTTTTTTAAAATATTCATTTTTCATTTTTTGACTGTGTGCGTATTGTTGTTTTTATATTGTTAGATTTTTGACTCTTGAACAATCGCAGAGATTTCAAGACTCATCGTGAGGAATTACAACCATGAACTTTGTTGTCAGTTTGGTACAAATCCTTTTGGCAGCGGTTCTTCATCTATCCACTGTAAAGGTGAGTCTTTGACTTTATATGCCTAGTGCTATTATTTATAATCGGGCTGGGACTTCTCTTTCACTCGTAGCTAAACAGCTGTCTCTGTCCTCATTTATTTTCCATTTGGTGATACCTGTAGATCTACTCATTATTTAAATGTTGCCAAAAGAATACAATGTGCTCACAAACATGCAAGGAAAATATTAGCCAATTGTAACAACTGACTATAGCAACACATTTTTGTCGGCCAAATAGGCCTACCTCCTCGTTTGTCGCTGTGGGTTAACTATAAGCATTTTCTTCTCTGTTTGTATGTAAAAGCCTTCGTCTTACTTTTGTTAGTTTTGTTAAAGCCTTAATACATGTCCTGCCTTTCTTTGCGAGCCTCTATTTAAAATCAGTTCGTTTAAGATTTGCTTTAAAAGTGCGAAGAGATACGGTTGATAGGATAATTTTCAATTGTTTCATCTGATTCCTTAAGACAATCATTTAATTTCGGCATAAATTTTGTTCACCGCGAAGTACTTAGTTGAGTAGAAATAAAGCTTTTTTGGTCCTCGTTGGCTACAGCCACTTAACTGGTTGTGAGTGGGAATAAGTCTTAAAAGTTGTGATTTTGATTAATTGACAGTTTCTTGTTGGATTACCCGCATGCCCGTATTCACTAGTAACTGATAAGATTCCACCAAAACTTTTACGTCATTATTAATGCCATATACCTGGACAATATTGTCGGTGAGTGTGGATTAAACAGCGAGATTTCTGAATGGAGTTCTGCCTGATTCGCCTTTATGAAAGCGTAATGCTGAGTGAGGATGAACTCTGCAGTCACTTGTCTCAGCGACTTAGCAGCAGGGTTTAGTTCCACTCTTATTCTCACGGTGATCTGGAGTGTGTGGAGCTGTGACCAGTTCTCCACTGTCCTGCCACCCTGCAAAATGCCCACCTCGCCCCCACACAGGCCGAACCGCTTTCTCACGCAATATCTCCGTCAGTTACAGCAGCCACATAAGGTGAACGGGCTCTATCCGGGATGCCTGTTCGTCACATCAAGTTTTTACGATCAAAACAAAGGACCGTTCCTGTTAACCTTTCAAAATAAAACTAGACCACATTCAAGCAGTTTGATGAATAAGAGTGAATCATTTGAAATGAATGCATGTTTTCAAAACAACAACAATAACAATAATAATACTAATAATGAATGTTACTTATTTGCTGTGCATAAACTCGTTATTGTAACTGAAATGTAAAAAAAATATCACATCACTACTCACACCTAGCCTACTGTAGACTTAAAATATACCCTGTTGTGCATGTACTGCAAGTATGGAATCAGGTTGGTCTGAGTATTGAGTAATGATTACACACAGAAGGATTCAATAATGTGTAAGGTGATTTACTTATAAATTATTCAATAAAAATATTTTCATTGCAGACAAAAATACGCTATTTATCTGCATTTGGATGCAGAAGGTTCACAAATGTATTTCTGATGCAAACACAAATATTTCTTGTTTAAATGAATTGAATAGAAATATACAAATATATGTAATTAAAAGTATTTTCAATTTTCATCAAAAACATATTTTGTTGATGTTGTTACATTTATATACAGGCTGCTGAACCTGCATTTACAAACAGCTTGTCATTTGTGAGCATTTGTGTGTTTTCAGACTCCCTTGCTGCAGGCTTGATATCCATTGCCCCCAGAGGCTAAAACATCGTCAATCGATGGCCAGTGGATTTAAAGATTAATGCTCATGTAATTGGCTGAAAAAGATGAAGACATCTGACGTGAATTATCTACAGATGTGTGCATTCGTTAATATTGAGACTCACCAAATTGTATACTGTGATAGCCAGTTAGTTGTGGGAATACTGCAAAGACTCTTTGCCATTACCCTCAAATGATTAAGAACATGAAAGTATTGAATTAAATCAGAAAATGTAGACAGACCGTACTTGTCAGTTTTCAAATGGATGTGTGGAACCGCCATTTAAATTTGTATTATCTTTTGGTTAATATAGATTGCATAGAACTGTTTGGGCAACAGGCTGCAGTGCTTTAATTTTGAAGGTAAATCAGCCATACTTGTCTGCTGCAGGTTTGTGGATTGACACAGCTGATGCATGTGACTGCACTTGTTAAAAAGCGGAAATAGAATCAAAAGTAAAGCCTACAACAACCAGGTTTTCAGTGTTTGACACCACTTATGACACGTTTATTCTTAATGATCATGAATTATAGTTCATGTCATTGTAAGAGCTGTCATCAGACTGGTGATTTGGTAAAGCTGTGGATCATGATGTAATGAGCTGCCTGTAAAATGAAAATTAAAAACCTTTACATACTTTCATGTACTTTGATGTGTATAGTAAAACGTAATGACAAAAATACTTTGGATCAGTGGGTGGTGACATTTTTATAGACAGTGCTGCATGCAGATGATAAATATTTAAGACCTGGTCTGATTTGCATCTCTTACAGCCTGCCAGCATCAACAAGGGAGTGGAGAAGAGTAAAAATGAGGGTAAGTTTTCTATCGCTAATGAAGCGGTCTAAGTTTTATCAAGTCTTCTTCTTTTCCTCTGTGTGCAGCCTAGATGACCATAGGGCCGCCTGGTGGAAATATGAAGGACATTTGTATCTACTGTGCCTAAGACTTTGTTTCTTTTAAAAGTCTGAAGCTTTGACATGTCAAGGGAGTATTTGATTCTAAGTATGAGCTGAAGATTGCTTTTCTGCACATAGCAGTCAGGAATCAAAGTTCCCAGTGGTGAAAGGTCTGACTTGGGACTTTGGAGTCACCATAAAGGTGGTGCAGTTTTCAAAACAAGAGTTAATGTGAAAGAAAAGGCAGGAATCAATCAAGACCTCCACAGTAATTCACAGTTGTTACATTTCCGTTTTTTCCACCAATCTGTAGTGGAAGAACACAGTCAATACATGAGCAGACAGTTAGCCTTGGTTCAATGCCATACTCATGTTTGTTTGACAATGACACTGAAACCAAAGTTGGACCTGCTGGTTGGTAATGGATGGAGACACAGATTAGTCACTACAAACAGCATCACTGGATAAATTGTGTGGTTGGTGTTATTGTTTGGAAGCAGGACGTCTGCCATCTGCATGCTGCTGACCTTCACACACCCAAACTGTCAGAGATCATACCATCTGTCAAAAGCTGTCATATACAGTGAGATAAGACTGTGGCCTGATTACTCCTGGTGGCAACCTCTGAACAGTTATTGATTGAAGTCCACCTAAGCCATAATAATTTCCTGAAACAGCTGGTCAACATAGTTTTCAACAAATATTATTCAAACAGGAGGAAATGCATTTGTTGGGGAATATTTTCAGTGGTGGACTAATCCATGTTTGCGGATAAATAAGGAACTTTGGTCATGTGATAATGATGAACACTTTGAGATGCCATACAACTGTTCAGAAAGTCCAGGAAGAAAAATTGTAAGAAGACCTTGAGTTAAGACTCTTAAGTTAAAACTAAGTGCTTGTGTTTCTCCTGTAATATGTCACATCACTCAGTGCCACAGTATTTTATTAGTTTTTGGACAATTGACAACAATGAACCACTATGGCACAGAGGAATATGATATATCAGGTTTTGATACACATATAATGCTTGTTAGTAGATACATTCACAGTTGGTTTGGGTCTTGTCATAACAGTTGCATTTTGAGTATCATCAGACTTCTCTATGAAAGGATGATGTAAGACAGAGCAAATCTTGGCAACCATTGTTAGGAGGTAAAACCAGTTGAGTGTGTTGACATGATTCTGTTGTTTGCTGACAGTCTTATGAGCCAAATCCACCCAGCCAGTCACTCCAGCAGCTCTCTGTCCTGGAGCAGGTGCTAGTGCTTTCGCTGCACATGTCTGAGAGGTGCCTGAGGGCTCGGTTCTTCTAATGAACCAGGGGTCAGGAGTTAGTAAGGGGTCACTGGGAACCCACTCTGATGGACTGTGGGGTGGATTATTCTGGGTATTCTCGGGTTGGAAATACAGAGATTACTAGCAGGTCCTGTAGATGGCTTCATTACATCTTTATCTTTGTTTTTTGATAACATTGTTACCAAAACTCAGTATCAACTTTCTGCTCTTGATCTCCAAATATTACTTGATGCTTGTGTGTCATTTGTATTACAGTTTTGGAGTTTTGGAGTTTATACCTGCACTCAATTTATAATAGATACAATTTAATTTCATGGTTCCACATTGACACGATGAAGTGTTGCTTCTCCATATCAACATGACATTTTTCTGTGTATCTGCTTTACTGTAAATATTGGCACTGAAATAATCCCCTTTATGTCTGTCATAGACGGATCATAAATATTGGCACTGAAATAATCCCCTTTTTGTCTGTCATAGCTAATATTTGCTTTTTTACTCCCCGTGTCACATGGTCATACATCCTGAGTTCCTTACCCTTGAATGTGGGTTGCTTGTAGTTTTGAGTGATTTCATGTCCATTTCCACCAAATGGTTGGCAGACTGTTTTTATCCCTGACAATTAGCTAGTTTGCCACAACTTATTTGTTTTTCCCAGGAACAGCTAACATTGTCACTAGCAGAAAACTGGCATGGTTGCTGATCAGGCCACAGATCTGTATCGCTGTTTGCCTGCTGAGCTTGTCTTGTCTTGTTCTTGATAGCTGAATGTTGAAAGAGACAGGAACTTGGGCTGGATAAGTATCCATTATTAGATAAAGCTTTTCAAATCACTTTTGTCACTGGCTATAAATATGATGGCAGTGATGAAAAGATGATCAACCCTCTTGTCTTTTTTTAGTCATCCCTCTTACAGAAGTCATCATCAAGAGTATGTGTCAGCCCAGGGAGGTGCTGGTGGACATCTTCCAGGAGTATCCGGAGGACACGGAACACACCTATGCCCCTTCCTGCGTGGTCCTCAACCGCTGTGGAGGCTGCTGCAATGACGAAGCAATGGAGTGTGTACCCACGGAAACCCACAACATCACATTGCAGGTAAGCCACAATAGAATCGTGTTCACAGAACTGACCTATTGAACTTAACTAGTAAAAAAAATAGACACTGAAATCAATGACAACAATGGGACTTTATGCTAGCACATCTGCTATTATTCCTTACAACATTGTTAAAGGTTCTGATTTTTTAATGTAATGTAATTTGTGTAAACACTGTATGAATTCAAGAAAGCAACCTAAGTAAATCCATGATTTACAAATGTTTGTCTCATTTATGCATAAAAATGAATTCTTTACAATGGAAGTAGTAGCTCAACAAACAATTTTAACACATTATCAATTCATGGCCCTCATCAGTCGAGTTTGAGTTGATATGGAGATGGCTCAGTTGTAATGATGTGATGGAAGTATGGAGCTTTATGTTATCATGGGACTGAATTTCCATACCAAGGTCGCATTATAACAACTGAGTCATCTCCATGAAAACTGAGCAATTTCCACCTGCCAATGAAGACAATGAAATGGGGTTGAGAGTTCCAGAAAAAGCTAGTAAATGTAAGAGTGCAAATCAGAAACTTGCTGCTTACAATCAGGTAGTGTTATGGTTAGTCGCTCTCTGTAATTCTTGAGTCCTGCATTATAAAAAGGCGTTGTCGGGCCAAGGCTTTGTTTTGTGCATGTCTGGATTGCCTGAAAGACACGCAGATTTTCCATTCAGAAGCAGAGCAGAGAAAGTAAAGTGGAGACGCATGGCATCTCAGATATGTTGTTTACCCAGGCACACTGTGTTTACAGCCATGTCTGTGTGGTCAAAGCCTCTCCTGGCCTCTGACAAGGCCTACTTTAGAAAGGATGTTGGCTACAGAAGTATAGAGACATACAGGAACACAGACAGTTCACATCTTCGAGACGTTCAGTTAGAGAGCAGTCAGGGCTATGTTGTTTAGGTTACAGAAAGTCATGTAGATGTTGTTTTATTTTAAACCTTGCCTTGTTATGTCGTCTGTTCATCTTCAAGGTAATGCGGTTTAGACCAATGGTAACACAGCACCCTATTCACCTAAGTTTTGCGGAACATCAAAAGTGTGAATGCAGGTAAGAGACTGCAAACCTGACATTTTTTTCACACACAGTGACAATGATGCAATAAAAACAAAAATCAAACTCATCCTGCTCTTTTTTTCAAATTTCAGACTAAAGCCAGATGTTCAAGCAAAGAAAGAATAGTAAGTACGTGTTCTATTCTGTTTTGTCATCTGTTTCAAATGATTAGGAGTGGGTGAATTACTGTGTCAACGTGGGGTGCACTTTTGACACTAGACACGAGAATCTTGTCTAAACGCAGCATGGGAAATAATTTTACAAACATTTCATCCTATGTACTCTATAGTGGCAAAAGTGAGATTTAAAATATAAATATAAAATATAACTATTTGATCAAAGAATAAGAAAACAAGATTAGGAAATTGACATTTGAGTTTTGATGCTCATTGCTTCAGACACATTTTAGTCGGTACAAGTGTATCATCACGTCCTGTTGATGTTGGAGGTACAGAGTTGGGCCTTCAGATCCAATCTTCTACCTATCTTTACAGGACTCTCACACTTTGTGCATGCTCTTTTTATGGCAGCTGGTTTAGTGCTTTATGGTGAAGCTATAACAGCGTGAGTGATTGAGGTGTAGCAGACTGGCTTCGGACCACCCGCTGCTGTCTGCACTCTGACTCCAGTTGCACAAACCTGACCCTTGCCCTGGGCTACTTCCCCAGTCTAATCATGGCAAAAGGTGTCATACAGCTAATCTATTTTTATTTTTAGTGGTGTAAATAGAGGATGAGCTCAGAGATGAGCTGAGGTGTCATCGTTGGTTGAGAGAATTCACTCGCTGTCACATAGGGCTGTGTGTGTGCTTGACGTATGCATGCATGCATGTGGTTTGTGTGTGTCTTGAGGCTTCTCAGCAGAAGGTCAGGTTGTTTAATTGGATAAGAGAAGTGCTTGTGTGCCGAACTGTGCTTTGGCGGGTTAAAACCTGATGGATTGGTGGAGGAGAGATAGGATCATATTAGTTAAGTCAAACTCGTTTGTCATAAAGCTGAACTGAGCTGAGCTCCATGCAGCCTTGTTGGATGTCTGCCTGTCACTGTGCACGTAGGCAGCTAGGCCCTGCGGCAGGGTGGAGTGGAGATTCTATAAAGAGGATGTGCTCATTCATGCAGTGCGTTACAGCAGCATATATCCTGATGCTCCTAGCTTAGTCCTATCCTGTGGATCAGTATCCGCCCTGACTGATGAGACTAGATTAGAGCAGATATGGTGTTGGTTGATTACCGCCGGTTTGGGTTTATCAACTATTCATTGAACCCTGCATCTGCTCAGATGTCTCTTCTTTTACTCCTGCCTTCTCCTATGTCTCTTCTTTTTCCTCCTGCCTTCTCCTCTGTTCGCCAGGGTTAAGGGCTGAAAGCTAGAGATACCAGCAGGATTGTTGAGAAATGAGCCAATGCTCCATGGATCAGCATGGTATCTAGTAAGAACTTGTTGTCCTCTAAATTAACCTTTTGTACACAGGTTCCATGTGTTGCCTGTGCCCTTTTCTATGTCTGCAACATTTACTGTGAGGAAAAGGAAATGAAGTTTCTATGGCATTTGTCATGTTATCACTATGAGGAATGGTTATCATTAATGCTATCTGCTGATCTGTAGTTTGCTGTACTAATAAGTGCTTTCTGTTTCTACCTTCTACCGTTGTCTGTCTGTGGCTTTTTATCCATTGTCATGTTCCCTTGGTCGATAGATGGATAGATGGCCACAACAGCTACAGTCCAGAAATAATGCACAGAAGTACTGACACGGTCTGTTTAGATTAAGACCAATGGGACCTTGAGAGGTTCACTGATGAGTTCTGCTTTGGATCGTTGCGCTATGATTTTCATGCAGTTCTATAAGGTGATACAGAATTGACCCCACTGCCTGGATGTGTGCTGTGTAGAACAAAATCAGTTATATGAGCCAAAGCATAGTTCCTTGTTGCCCCATAGGTACTGCCCTTGTACTGTATATCTGGTTCTGTTTTGTTTTGTCTCTGGTGTGACCTTTCATCTCATAAACTGGCACTGTAACAGATACAGCAACAACTATATTGTCTTCCTCGACTTAGAAATATTAGATGTTAATTTTTTAACTTTGTGTTGCTCTTGGGCGACTGTGCTGCCTCAATCACATCACAACACCTGCCCTTAAGGGATTTATCATGAAGTGTTGGGAGGAGTTTGCTCGGTTGGCTTTAGCTCCAGCTGCTTGACTTAAGGTTCTGCTGTAATAATGGGTATTTGACAAACCCTCCTCCGCTGTGAAGAATTTCCTTTGTTCCGCACGAACAAAAGCATGTCATGTAAATTTCAATATTTTGTCCATAGCACTGGTTTGCAAGCATGGCAGTGTTAACTGAGATTGGACCGAATTCAGTTATGCCTTTGGACATTTGATATTAGTGGTAGAAGGTGAGGATCAGTTAAAAAAAATGTTGACACCTGGTAGTGTAGGATGATGTCACCAATGAAGATTAACTGATTCCTACAATTGTCTTGTCTTTGTACATTGCTCCTTAAGTATGAAGTGATCAGCATTGTGGCATAAGACCTAGTGTAAAGCTTCTCTAACTGGTTAGACTCACCTTGTTTATAAAAATGCAAAATCAAGCATATGAGAAGTATGTGGCCCTGTGTCACTCCTGGAGCAGATCATACTAAGCTTCAATGAAACAGGGGCCAAATGGCATGAGGATGCCAGAGTTGGTGGATTAGTCTAATAGCTGAAACATCAAATCTGAGACACAAATCCTGTCTTGTGTTTAAACAAATGCACATATTGTCTTTACAAACCAATCTTGGGTTGGGGAGGGGGTGTTGCATGAGTGTCTGTGTCTGCTCTTTCTGCAGAATCCGCTCTGTAGCTTAGATCTCTCTCTCTGTCTGTCTCTCCCTTTTTGCTTCCCTTGCAGCCACTGTGCGCCTTGCTCAGAGAGAAGAAAGCGCTTGTTTGTGCAGGACCCTCTCACCTGTAAATGTTCCTGCAAATTCAAACAATTAGACTGCAAGTCCAGACAACTTGAGTTAAACGAAAGAACTTGCAGGTTTGTTTACCATACATACACAATAAACAGCATGCCTTGAATCCTCTTTTTTTTCCCACCATCTACCCAGCTCTCCACCCATTTCTGTGCAAATGGATTTCCTGCTGAGAAATGCATGCTTCTCTCTGTCTTTTGATGTTGTGTTGGTATTTGTAGATAGGAATGTGGCAGCCCCATGCTTCTCTGTGCTTCATTGTTTCTTGTCAGATGCAACAGTCTCATCAGATTTAAGTGTTGATGGTGTCTGGAGATTACCACTGAAATGTTGTTTTAGCCCAGTCTTTGTGTTACATGTGTTGTTACACATAACCACTTTCATTACAAATTCCATATTTGATCAGTCTGGTCAGGATAAAGCAACCAGCAGCTATTATTCACCGCTTATACACAGAAGTGTAATCTCCGCAATGGTTTTGCCATTTGTTTATATTTTCCATCATCACAAGCTGTTGTGTGACAATATTTTATCTCTGATATGTTTTTGGTACTCATGATTTTTCTTAGTTCAATAAGAGCTCTTGTGTTAGCTGAATAACTAAAGGCATTGTGTAAAGATTTTTTAAAGAGTTGGTTCACCTATATTTTCTCACTTACCTCAGGTGGTATCTGTCTATGCAGACAAGGTTAATTTTATTTGTCCAGGTTTTAAGATATCAACTTACTGCTACCATAATACAGAGGAGATTAATATTTCTTTAACTGCCACCTAAAAATGTAACAGTAACATCTTGAGCCATAAACTGTTTTATCTTAACAATCCATAGACCTCACTGTGAGCAGTTTTCGTTGAGACTATTTCTTCAGTAGAAAGTACGTGCTACACTAGCTGAATGTCATTTTTCAAGGTGTCCTGTTAGTTGAATGGTTAAGTTGTCAGTGTATGTCACACCTCCATCTCTCTCCACATATTTCCTGTAAGGCCACTGAAAAAGAAAGGTATCTGGATAAATACAACCAAAACCTGAGTGGGAAAATTAATTATTGATGTAGAAAATAGAATCCTAGCAAATATTTTCTCAGAGCTCTCACAGTCCTCATTTGTGGATAGTTTCTTTATTGTCATGGAAGACACTCCATTTGCTGATGAACACTGAAATATGGCTAGAAGCTCTTGGGGGAAATGGTTAGTGGGCTTTGAGTTAAGAACTTTTTTACAAAACTTTTTGCATGGCCAAATCCCATCAGAAGGGACTGAAAAATACCCTTTTCATATGATTTTTGAAAGGAGGAAAAACACCAGTTTGAATATATATTATGATATTAATATTTATATATTTATCTGCCTGTGAGGTGAATTTCATCTTTCTTTGTTTCCAGCAGACAAGGAGTCTAAAAAAGACATTATGGAGGTCAAGCCTCGACAGGGCGTCAATGATCACTCACTTTGATATTTGATATTTAATATTTGCAGGTCATACAGAGATAGTGTTCAAGGTGCTCGTGTGTTATATGTACTGGCTCTTACTCATGTTGTTTTTATGAGTAAAAAATACTCAAATACTAATGAGTGGAGTTAAACTCTTTACTCTGACTGTGTGCAGCACGTAGTCAACTGGAGAGGTGCTGGGCTGCTGCCTCTAGTTAACAAGGCTGTGTTTCATGACCTCTCCTGACCTAGCCACTTCCATGACCTCTAACCCCAAAGGGACCCCCCACACTGCTTTGGATTTAAAGAGCAACACACTTCTGGGTGGAGTGACCACTGGCATGATTCCAATTGGCTGCTCAGTGTTCAGCAGAGAGGGTGGAAGGGACTGAAAGGTGGGGGGTCTCAAGAACTGGGGTTAAGTGAATGTTCACCCATACTACTTCCCCCCTCCCCAGTTCCAGCTATAACATTGCCCTCTGAACCCTAAGATACCACAGCTGTAGTGACATGAAGGGTAAATCGAGTGTTCATGTTTCACCCAATTTCAAAGACAAAATCTTTAGCTGAAAAAGTGAATTTCATAAAGACCAGAAAACCCACACTCCCTCACTATCCACTCCTGCTTCCTGTTCTGCCCCTTCTCTAAATAATCCTTTTTCGGCATGGAGCAGTTAGAAACCAGTTTGCTGCTTGTCACTTACCCAGATTTTCATCTTGTCCTCCACAGATGTGACAAACCGAGGAGATGAGACCAGCAACACTGTTATGAAGGAATTCTTTTCTTGGCACAGCACTTTGAAACCTGAGGATGCATTCCCTGTAAGGACATGAAATGACAACGCAAGACAGAACTTTCTGGATGCATATCTTGCCACTGTCTGTTTTCCGCCTAAAGATATTAATATACATGTACATATACTATAAGTACATTGACAATGTGTATTGCTGCTACATAAAAAGACACTATTTAAAGTAAAACGAATGCGCCACTGGCGTGTGAATTGGAAATGTTTCAGTGGTGTTCTGCATATGGGTAGAACTGGTTAGAAGAAATCTTTTATTTTATATAACACTTCACTGGATGCTGGTCTGCTGTGGACGTGAATATCTTAAATATTTCTTAGTAAGAAAAATTGTTGACCACAACGTCATCGAGCAGTACAGCAGAAGCTGAACTCACCTCCAAACTCTGACAGAGAAGAGAGAGTGTGGATGAGGAGGTGGAAGAACACCTGTTGTACTTGAAGTGAATGGCAGGTTCAAGAACTGTTTCCTTCTGTGACATGATGTGAAGTTTTGTCTCCACTGTATGAACTGACTCCAGCTGGTGTAATACACCTAAAATGTCTCTCAGAGTTCCCTGAAGTGACTGTGGACACAGGTTATGTACTGTGGTGACGGATAATGTGAAGATGACCTTCTTCCCTCATGGAAGGGTTACGTGATGATGGCAAGAACTGGACTAAAGGGTAGCTATTGGTAAAGTTTTGGTTCAGGTTCAGGTTAAGCTTATCCCTTAATGTTGGCAAGTAACCAACTTTTAATGTTGGAGTTAAGAAGGGGAAGTTTCCATCAGGGTTAAAGGTAACAAACCACTACCTGTTTCTGGTCCTGCACCCTTCATGTAACCCTTCAATGGTGGGGAAACAGATTTGTCTTTCTTTTTGTGCAGAGAGTTTATTATTTAATTTTGAGGTATTGTGTTCCTTTCACAAATGTCTTGAGACCAGGCTGTCAAAAGGGATATTACTGTAGGTATATATGGAGACAAAAAGTAACTAGACAAGCTGATCATAGATGAGATCAGCACCTCACTGTAGAAATCCACAACCTTCCTTATTTAATGGCTTTGTGTGTGTGTTCCAAAGAAATAGTCAGGTATCCACAGCTGAGCAGTTTGTCATAAACGATCTGTATATACTTACTAGATATCCCTTTGTCTTGTACACTACATCTAATTTATAGAATATGTTCAGTATTCTGTATTCTCATATTTATATGCAGTGTTATGATTATTTTTGTTGGTACTTTTTGTTTGAGAACACTTATGACTGTAGACTCCTTTTTCTGTGGGAAAAAGAACTGAAAGACAAAGCTTTGACATTCCAGATTTAAACTAAAGCTGTGTTTCTCACCAGCCGGAGGGGGATCATAGTGGGCCTGTTGACCGATAGAAACCCCAGTTCCCAACATGTGCGTGCATGATGCGCCAACACAGGTGTTTTTCATTTTGGACTGGGGTGATGAACATGTGGTTTTGCACTTGTGGGCCCGAAGACACGTCATATGGAGGACTGAAGGAGTCTCGTTGCTGCTGCTCAGCTCAGACCTAGTGAAGACTGTCAAATCAGACTGAGGCCTCTAGTCTGGGGGTGATAAACTGGCACAGTGTTTTCTCTGACTTAAATCCAGGCGTTGATTTAACATCCTCACTCGCGGTTGTCATTCATGCCCTTGAGATAATAACACATCAACAGGAATTAGTGATATGTTACTAACTCATCTTGAAATGAGTAAGTTTCACCCTTAAATTCCATAAGAGAACGGAAACAGTCCTTGAAAAAACAGTGAAATGAATGACTTAATGATAATAATTTGACGAAATTAAAATTCAGTAAAATCAGTCTTCTTACTGCAATGGTAACACTGACACTTACTTGAAGGAATGAATGACAATGCTTAATTTGTATGCACAAATTATCCAGTCATAGGTATGAATTACTAACTGGACTATCTGTGGGATTTTGTACAGTATTGTCATAAATACTGATTCGTGATTCTGACTTGAGATTAGATTTGAGTCCTTGTGTTCCAAACAGTGACATGAATGCTACCTGTGTTCCTGTTAGCACTAACTGTACCACTGCTGTTCATGTGAACTGACCTTCTGTGCTGCCACCCTCAAAATAGAGGCCTGGGAGTGTGTTCACTAAGACCTACTGCTGGCTCGGTACTCACATCTCTCCAGTCTTCTGACGATGACAACATTCTATTTGTATTTAAATGACAGACTTTTTCTTGAGTTTGTTCAGCCACACATTTAGTATATTTTCACATTAATATATTTATTGGTGCTGTAAAATATTTTACAATATTAATACTCTTTTTGTTGTTTTTAGTGTATTAAACTATTAAACATATTTATTTTGAAAATACATAGATTTTTCTTATTAAATGTCAACAAGTTTGAAAGTATATCTTTTCTGTGTGAAAATGAATATGATGTGGCCTCCAAGCAGACCAACACAGTTTTTGTGATCTAAGTCAGAAGTCCATGAAGATAATTTGCAGCATGCCAGGCTTTTCACCTGAGTTGTTTTAAGGACCCAAGGATGCAGACCAGAGGCAATTTAGAAAACACAAATAACAATTTATTTTAATAAATGAGCAACAAAAAATTCACTCATAAGGAGTAGACAAAAACAACAAAGCGCACTCAAAAGAGAGTGGAGGGAAACTAAGGGAACGCCAATGAAACGGGTTTGAGGCAAGGCACAACGCTGATTGAGGCACGAAGCACTGAAACATTGACACACTATGAGTGGCAGTCCATAAACTATCCAACATTAACAATGAGGCATACAAGGAGAGTGGTGAAAATACTGAATACTCACACTGCATGAACAAGGAAACTGCCAGGGATTCAGGACAATCCGGTAACAGGTAAGAGAGTGCTCTCTCTTTTTATCCTGTGCCTAATCAAGATCATGTGCGTCAGGTGTGCACCTGAGGGGACGGAGCTGGCTGGGTGTAGAGACACACCCAGCTAGACAGACAGGGGAAACAGACAGACAACAAATAACAATAGGGAAAAGGGGGAAAGACAACACTAGGAACAGACAGATCTGTAGGATCGTAACAGTACCCCTATTTAGGAGTACAAAACCATGTATGTACTTGTGATCCAGACCTACACTATGGGTTTCCCTTAAGTGGATGAAAAACGCAAAAGTGGTTTAGGTTGTTGTACCGCCAGTTGCTTGAAAGTCTACTTGAATATGTACCAACCTTTCTCTCATGAATCAGTATTTCTTTCAATACCATTAGAATCTCAGGAGTTCATTTTATTAACTTTGATCATTCAATATATGTTATGGTTTTCACCACGCTTACAACAGAATCCAATGATGCAGACCAGAGAGAAGGCAGGTTAAAGAACAAAAATTTATTACACAAAAAGTGCACTCAAAAGGAGTGGAAAAACCAACGAATAACAAAAAACGCACTCTAACAGAGTGGGGAAAACTTAGGGAGCTCCGTAACGATGGGTCTGAGGCAAGGCACACGTGGAAGTGGCAGGCAGGCAACTGAAACAAAGAAAAACACCTTAAGTGGTGGCACACAGAAAACACATTAGCACACTCACGATGGAACGAGAAACAGTAAAATATTCTGTCAATGCAAATAAGATTTACCTGACGTAACCACACTGTAAACCACATGACTTTCTCAGCTTTAACTGGATCGAAATGGTTCACTGTGCTGGATTTGAAGTCAGAATATTATCAGATTGAGGTTGAGGAGGCCGACAAGGATAAAACCACTTTCGTCACTCCACTTGGATTCTGGGAGTTCAATCGCATGCCACAAGGCATAACAAATGCCCCCAGCACGTTCCAGCAGTTGATGGAGAAATGTATGGGAGAACTGCATCTGAAGGAAACCTGAAAGAGCTGAAATCCCTCCTGGGCTTTGCGAGCTACTATCATCGGTTCATTAAAAGCTATGCTGCCATAGTTAGACCCCTGAATGAACTCACTCGTGGTTATCCTCCACTACGCAAGAACAGTAAAGTCAAAGGGACGAGCGATCCATATCATGATCCGAAACAGCCTTTTCAGGATCGATAGAACCCAGAGTGTTAAACTGCCTTCCAGAGTCTCATTGAATCCCTCACCACTGCTCCAGTACTTGGGTTTGCAGACCCAAAGAAGCCTTACATCCTGAATACAGATGCCAGCAGTACTGGGCTGGGTGCTGCTTTATATCAAGAGCAGGATGGGCAACTGATGGTTATTGCTTTTGCCAGTCGTGGTCTGTCCCATAGTGAGTCACGATATCCAGCTCATAAACTGGAGTTTCTTGCACTCAAATGGAGTGTTACAGAGAAGTTTCATGATTACTTGTATGGAGGTCAGTTTACTGTAGTTACCGACAGTAATCCCTTTTCGTACATACTCACCACAGCAAAGTTGGATGCTACCAGCTACAGGTGGCTTGCTTCATTATCTAACTTCTCTTTCAAGCTTCAGTACTGGGCCGGTAAACAGACCCTAGATGCCAATGCTCTCTCTCGACGACCTCATGAGGACTCTCTGGATGACAGCCAATCCCAAAAAGAGCAAGATCGCATCAGTCGATTTGCTGAGCAGCATTTGGCTGCCGGTTCCACAGAGGTGATCTCCCCAGATGTTGTTGATGCCATCTGTCAGAGTTGCTTGCTCAGGACATCCCTTAACTCTGATCCAAGTCATCCTGACATCACTCTGGTGGAATCCCTTGCCCTTTCTGTAAAAGTACTTCCTGACAGTTGTGTCACAGAAGATCAGCATGGCTTACCAGTCATTCCTTCATTATCAGATCATTATGATCTCAAAGCGATGCAACGTGCTGATCCGAGCCTTTGTGAAGTCATTCTCCAAATGGGATCTGGAGAAACGATTCCTCCAACTGTCAGGACACAACTCCCCAAGCTCTCACTTCTGTTGAGGGTGTGGAATCGAGCTGCAGGATGGCATCTTGTATAGAAGAAGGCAGGATGGAGGGCAGGTGCTTTTCCAGCTTGTTTTGCCTGAAGAACTGTGAGGCCTTGTTCTGCAGAGCTTGCATAATGACATGGGTCACATGGGCATAGAGCGAACCCTCGATCTTGTCCGGACACGGTTCTACTGACCCAAAATGACAGCAGCTGTGGAACACAAGATCAAGACCTGTGCTCGCTGTGTACGCAGGAAGGCCCTTCCTGAGAAAGCTGCCCCCTTGGTGAACATACAGGCCACACGTCCTTTAGAGTTGGTGTGCATGGATTTCCTCAGTCTTGAACCTGACTCTAGCAACACAAAAGATATTCTTGTGTTAACTGACCACTTCACCAAGTTCGCAGTAGCTCTTCCCACTGCCAACCAGAAAGCTAAAACTGTGGCAAAATGCTTGTGGGATAACTTCATTGTCTACTGCGGTATCCCAGAACGATTGCATACTGACCAAGGGCCTGATTTTGAATCTCGGTTGATTAAGGAACTGTGTGAAGTCTCTGGAATTCAATGGTTCAAACCACTCCATATCATCCCCGGGGATATCCGGCTGAAAGATTCAACCGAACATTGGTTAACATGTTGGGGACTCTGGAAAATAAGCAGAAAACAAAATGGCAAGAGTCTGTGAAACCCCTGGTCCATGCTTACAACTGCACTCACAATGAAGTAACTGGGTTCACTCCATATGAACTCATGTTCGGACGTTCACCTCGACTTCCTGTTGATTTGGCTTTTGGCTTGCCTGTGAGAGATCAGCCTAAATCTCACACTCAGTATGTGCAAGATCTCAAGTCTCGGCTGGAAGAGAGCTACCAACTTGCTTCTCAGAATGCTCTGAAAACAGCAGAACAAAATAAAGTTCGGTTTGATAAAAAGGTGACTACCTCAGATTTGGATGTGGGTGACAGGGTGTTGGTCAGGAACGTACGTATACGTGGCAAACACAAGCTTATGGACAAGTGGGAGGCTGATGTCTACGTCGTGATCAAGCGGGCCGGAACTCTTCCAGTCTACACTGTATGTCCAGAAAACAAGGACGGACCCAAAAGTACCTTGCATAGGGACCTTCTCCTACCTTGTGGGTTCCTTCCTGTGACAACGACAGATGCACTCTCTCCACCTACACCTGTCCGCCGGCCATGCACACGTCATTACCCAGGCCACTGTGAAATTGACACTGTTGATCTAGACTATTATGACGACGAAGAGGAGACTTCCAACGCTTGGGCCTCAAGAAATTGGTTTCAGCCGCCAGTTTGCTGTAGAAAGCCATCCCAAGGCTGGAGAAGAAGTTGAGACCCCTAAAGCTGTTGACCCTGCTCCTGTGTCACTCAAACTCCCGTCAGTCACCCTTGGGCCCTCTGCCCACTACCGAGCCTTTATCTGAATCCATTACTGTGGAACGAACCTTGAAAGTTACTGATGTGGGGAACAGTGATGGAGGATACTTGCTGGACCCTGTGGAAGGAAACCTATCTGCTAATACCCTACACGATGGAAACTTTCCTGCTGATACCCTACACAACGGAAACTTACCCGAACATGAAGTGCCTGAAGAACCGCCCACTGACAATGCTGATGTGCCTCTTGAACTTTTGATAATAGAAGTAACCCCGCTGAGACTGAAATTTCACTCAGACGCTCACAAAGACACAGGCAACCGCCAGAGAGATTTCAGTACCATCAGTTAGGCAAGCCTTTAATTTATATAGTACAATCCCTCTTCCAAAGTCTGTCTACGGCCTATACTGAAGCCTTGAGTGAGAATAGTGGGTCCAAATACTTTCCCAGTTTAGAGACCCATGTAGTATAGCCTCTTAGCATGCAACGGGGATGTGCATGGTTTTAAGCGGGGAGGATATAACCCAGGGTTCAGAATAATAAACAGTAAAATATTCTGTCAAACGCAAATAAGATTTACCTGACCTAACCGCACTGTAAACCGCGTGACTAGCCTGTGAACCGTGTGACTAGCGCGCAGCCAATCAGCTGTGCTGCTCCGCTATTTACAGGAAGCAGATGCCCTCGTAGGTAGATGAATGGGGGCTGATGCACCGAGCGGAGCGGCTGCAGATGTCCACGAGCTGTCGGAAGTTGCCGGTTTAAAGCTGTGAATACTTGAAGTTCTGTTGAAACTATTAACACTGCTTGAATTGGCCAGGTGCCTTGTGTATGGATGATCTGTGATGGCGAGCTATTCCAATGTCACGTGACCAGGAGCCCACTCTGGAGGAAGCAAGAATCACGCTCAGCAGCAATCATCATATTCCTGCCACAGTGGTAGGACACGGCAGCAGACACTCCCCCCCATTCATCTCTTTTTTCCCCTTCACTCACACTTCACACACACACTCTTCGGCCCAGCACGCTGAGTGACAATTGAGTGACGAATTGACTTACGGACTTGAAATGACACTGAGGATCAGATGAACTATGAACTTAAATGTGTGTTATGAATGGGGTCCACATTTATTCAATGTGTTTTTTCTTGTTTGGGTTGGGTTGTTTTGTTGCTTTGAAAGGTTTTGTTGAGTTGAATTCATTCTAATTTTTGATGACCAATTGAATAAGTGTGGTAGAAAATAATGGTGCACCACTGACTTAATTGTTACCAGTTATAAGCTAACACAAGCCTTGTGCAGGTTTTTCTTTCTTATTGAGTATTTGAGTTTTTTGGTAATTAAACAAAACTTTATTTACATGGCCATTATTTATTTTGTAATATTTGCATAAATTATTTTAGTTCTTTTCCTAAATACATGGTACCTTTTATGCTGCAAACAACTGTCTCTGTGTCTTGATTTGTTGTCCATCAGTTACTGGTTCTCCTCGGCCGAATCTGGTCTTCTGTTTTCACTAGCCTGTTTCTAGCTATTTACTGCCATAACACAAAGTACAGTCAAATATATGCTACATAGAACTCACAATTCTGAATACACAACCAGGCCTGGAAATGATCGTGGGAGGTAAGAGACTGGAACAATCCAGCAACAGCTAGGAGAGAGCTCTCTCCTTTTAAGCTGTGCCTAACGAGCCTGATCAGCTGCTGGTGTGCTCTGGGTTGGCGGAGCTGGCCAGGTGCAGGGACACACCCAGCTGAACAGACAGGGGGAGACAGACAGACAAAATCCACACTGGGAAAAGGGAAAAGGAAACACAAGGGTGAGACAGACAGACAGGTCCTAACAACCATTGGTCCATTAAGATTATTTTAGTGCAGTAATTACACCACTAATCATCATCTCAGGACAATCTTCATAATCTCAACCATGAACACTTCTTCTGTAGTGTTAAGCCATGCTAGCAACTTTGTGATACTGTTAAATGCTAACATCAGTAGCAATGCAGTTGCAACGTTAGCATGCTGAGGTTTAAAGATCCCATATTATGAAAAACTCACTTTTTCTGGGATTTGGGGTGTTATACTGGGTCTCTGGTGCTGCCACACGCATAAAAAGTGTGAAATACGACCGTCCATGCTTTGAGTGAGATACGGATTTCTGAAAGCACCCTGCTTGCAGCTTCCAAACGAGCCAATCGAATTTGGTGCCAACTCCCACGTAAGAAGCCAGCATATTTGCATATTCCCACCCACCAGCCCCCTCCCCATCTCCCCTCCCATCGAGGCATAAGTACGGTCTCTCCACCCACCAGATACAGTACTACCCTCTCAGAGATCCGCCAATTCGTTATCGAAAGCACTGTGTTAGGAATCATAATGTGGCGGCGCCGCACGCTGTGTTCTGTTGTTGGCTGTCGGCTCCCAGCTGCAGAGGACAGAAGAGCAGTGTGGATTGAATTCATTTTTGAGTACAACGTCCCTGCTACAGTTGGCAAAAACCTATTGGTGTGTGCTAACCACTTTGAGGCTGACTGTTTTTCCAACCTCGGTCAGTACAAGGTAGGATTAGCCGGGAGACTTTTTCTAAAGGAGGGGTCACTCCCAACTTTGCGTGGAATACCTACAGAGGAGGGACCCCAGATAGCAGCTGACACTGTGCTGGATCCGTCCATAAGTCGCCAGATGCGCATAGCAGTCATGCTCGCTGGGCGCCTGTGTACTAGTTGTGGCCGGGACCTTCAGACTGACAGTCGAAATTGTTGGTTAGGGGCTGTTAAGGGGCGGACTGTGCAGACCAAACGTGCCATGATTTGAAATTTAACAGGCAACGCGTGACGTCACAGCAGCGAGCGGCACCTTTCTTCATTGATTCTGTTGCAGTGGCAATACTTGTTTAAACTGTAACGAGTTAACTCTTGACATTAACTAAGATCTAATTATATTATACACATAATGCTTAGTGCTAAAACATATTTGATTGACGTTTCCCTCTCACAGACATGTATTTTCCCTAAGCAAAAATCTGTAATGTTAAAACACCTGTACAATATACAAACAGAAAATGCTGCCAATGTATTTAAGCAGATAACATAAAAATACTGTTAACACAGTTACCATCTATGTACTGCGATAGCTTTGTTCAGCCACATAGGAAAATGTAAATGGTTATGCTGTCATTGGACAAAATAATTTAAATGCGCTGTGAAATTCACCTTTAACTAAATATATGTCAACAATTGCAGCACTTTATGTTATAAAACACTGTAAAAATGTCTCCTTTTCTGCCGGTAGGTCAACAGCTGTTCCTGTGCTGATTGCTGAGGATGTAAGTAAAAGATGGAAGCAAAGGTTGTTTCTTACCCCACTCTGAGAAGGCTTGCACGAAAAGACCTTAAAAGAACACTGTAGCAAATTAGTGACGACCACAGCATTAATTTGCCTGTTAATGCTGATGATTGGACTGGAGAAAGGGTAATGGATGACATTTGTAGTGAAAATGCAGTAGTGCGGAGGACAATGCAACAGATATCGACATGGGCACCAACATTTCTGACCATGATGTGCGTCCAAACACTTTTGATCATGTGGATGCAGACATTTATGACCTTCCTCAGCGTAGTAGCTCAGACTTGTCTGAATCTGATGACGAAGGTGTTGAGCCAAGTAGTCTCAATGACAACATCTGTAGTTGGGCCCTAACCTTTGAAGCTTCGTATAGTTTAGGGCCCTGCACATTTTCAGATAGGAAGCAGAATTGTCTTGTTGTTTCCATGGCAGCCATTTTACTTTCAGCAATAGCTGAATTATATATTGCATCTTACTGACTACGGACTATGCTCAGGATTTTCTATGAGTCTGTGGTGGCAAGTGCTATTCTCTATGCTGTTGCGTGCTGGGACAGCAGGCTGAGGACGGCAGACGCCAACAGACTCAACAAACTGATTCGCAAGGCCAGTGACGTTGTGGGGATGGAGTGTGACTCTCTGACGGTGGTGTCAAAGAGGAGGATGCTGACTAAGCTACGGACTATCTTGGACAACGTCTCACACCCACTTCATGACGTGCTGGTCAGGCACAAGAGTACTTTCAGTGAGAGACTCATTCCACCAAAATTCAAGACTGAACGCCACAGGAAATCATTCCTGCCTGTGGCAATCAAACTGTACAACTCCTCCCTCTGAATGGCCCTTGGACTTCCTTCTGTATATACTCTGTTTATTTTTTCTCAGTATTTATATTTTGTTTTATATTTTGTTGTATATTTGTTTTATATATATATTCTTAGTATAAATATTTTGTTTTTTATATTTTGTGTGTATATATATATTTTTTCTTTTCTTTTCTTTTCTTTTCTTTTCTTTTCTTTTCTAATTTTCTTCTAATTCTATTCTTGTAAGGAGCACCTGCAACAAAAACAATTTCCCCTCGGGGATCAATAAAGGAATTCTGATTCTGATTCTGATTCTGATTCTGATCTTACACCTAAACCAAAATTAACAGAAAAGGAGATGTCTACCCCAATTTTTGGATGGTCAAGAATTGCAGTGATATTAAACACAACATCATAACCTGTTCAGATGAATAGTTAATTGTGAAGTCAGTGAAGTGAGAGGGTGTTCAAAAATAGGTATAGGTATAGGTAATAGTTCAAAGTTATGTACAATTTCAAAAACTTAAGCTGTTTACTCATCATGCTTGCAGAAGACGTGGTTTGACAAAATCACACCTTCGTGTGCAAATCCTCTGCCTCCACAGGCAGCAAGTGAGGTTGAGGACAGGGAAGGATTAACTAATGATCACCCTTTTTAAATGATCAGAGAGCTGCAAGTGAATGGCTCCATACCTGAAAATGTTCAGGGCCCGAAACTGTACGACTGTACCCAATGTTCATGCTTTTATGAAAAGGTGACATTTTTGACAAAACAATATAAAGAAAAGTCATTTTCCTTTTCACAGTGTCTCTGAATTCACCTTTAGCTGTTTACCAGGACAGTTTGATGCCATATGTAGTATCGCTGTAATCTTTGACCATCAAAACAAAGGGGTAGACATCACCTTTCTGTGTTATCATTCGTTCAAGAGATATGATGCAAAATGCACAATACGATTATGGTTGAAAGTAAAATGGCTGCCATAGTAACCACAAAGCAATTCTGCAATTGCTCTATATCTGAAAATGATCATGGCTCCAAACTGTACAGCTGCATCAGTTGTATGTAGTTTTATGCATTTATAAAAGTCTACAATTCACCTCAAATTTTACATAAAGCATCTGGACCTACCAGTGTTGTCCACTTTCACTTTGTGTTGCTTACATTGATTTGCTGTGAATGTCGTTTGTATCGGTGCTGTACACAAATGTCATGTTTCAAAGCAAGCGACAGACATGGACATCAATAAACATGTCATCGATGGTTCAATCTAGAATCTGACCGTGGAGGTGGTCGTCGGGACCGGGAGCGCAGGTAACACTAGATGTTGTTTTTTTCTTTATCAATAAATCATTTGTAATCACAAATATTTTTCATCCCTAGGTCTGCAGCTCAGAACAAGAGGCTGCACAATGACCTGTGAAACCCATAAGACCAGCATACTCAAGTGTTTTGCTCTGTTTGCGAGTTAATGTCTGTTTCAAGGTTCAGATTACGGTATTTGTTTACTGAAATGGCTAATCTCATCTCAAATGTAAGGTTGCTTGTTTGACAAAATAGGATCTTTATTTAAAAAAAGACATGTTTATCTTTGGAAAACAAAACTGTTCTACTGTGTTTGTGACAACTTGAAAATGTGTTTTGTGGTTCTGTGATTTGATTTGGAAGTAATGTTTTTAAATGTATTTTTTTTATTAAAATGTATATTTTTTTTTATCATGTATTTGTTATTATTAATATGCATTTTTTTTGTCTACCTTATTTTTTAGTGTTTAACTAGTGTTTAACTTACACCACTTGAATTTTCATGTTTACGGTTTAAACTTGAATACTTACTATGGCAGCCTTGTGTTTTCAGATATGCAGTTTACAGTATTATGTTTTAGCATTTTTATACAACAGCATGCTGCTAATTGTTAAAGTGTGTGCAATGTAATGGTGCACCTTCTTACCATGAATAGACTGACGAACTTAATTTGACATTTAGACACCTAAAAGTATGATACATTTCAATAACGAAAACCGTTTTCATTCACAAAGCTGTTGCAGATCTAGCAAATAAGTCACACATCTGGTCACCACTTCTGGTCCAGATTTGTACCAAAACTGTTTTCATTTCCAAAGTTGTTGCAGATCTGGCAAATGAGTCCAGAGCAGATTCGGCCCATTGTGCAAAAAGACAGTGGTGCGGATGTGCTTTACTAATTCAGACCGAACTTTTTAGCACATCTGGCCCATGTCCGGTCCAGTTATATTTTGCTGTCTGGGACATGTAAGTATACATATAATTAGCTGTGTGTTTCTTTTGTCGATTAGTGTGAACTCTTGCGTGTTGTAGCATGTGTTTTACCATTGAGAACGATGTAAGGCTAACCGCTAGCTTCTTGTTAGCAATCAGCATGGTCTCCACATGCAAACCCAGCGGCCCAGTTGGTCAAGCGATACATACACAGATGCTCCACCAGGTCTAAGCTTCGGGAAATTATGAAAATAATGCATTTGGAAATGTTTTTCTAAACTGGAATAGGTTAGCATAGCCCAGGGCAAAGCAAGTGTGTCGTTCAGACTGCTACATCATAGCACAATTTACACTCCAAGACAACCATTCTGTGCAATTAGTTTCTTCTCTGGAGTTTATTTATGAGTGAGCTTTTTTTACGCCATATGTAGCTGTTGGCATAGCTATACATGTAAGATGAAGTTGATGTCTCTTCTCATTTTTTATATAGGCCAGTGCATCATTACAGTTACCTGCTGTTGATCAAGTGTAGCAGTGAGCTGTTGCAGCCTTTAGTGTTTGAATTTATACTGTAACAGTGCTGTCATGTCATTTCCTTCTAGGTATGCCCTGTTATCATAACAATATACTTTTGTTACGACTGTCCAGGCTACTGTGTCCTGCAAGGACTAATGTTGTAATGCACTGCATTACAACGAGAATGCTGACAAGCCACCACATCATCAGGGGATTCTCTTTTCAAACTGAGCTTTCCAAAGTTCATGAAGAGAGAGTGCAGAGCAAAGACTGAGGCCACATTTGTAAGTGGCAACTTTTTTTTTTTACTCAAAAAGTAAACATTTATATTGTACATGACACGAAATACCACAGCTCGGTACTTTCAACACAATAAATAAACCAAAAAACACACTAAAATACCTGAAAAACTACAAAATTCAAAGTGCAAAATGTCACTATATTAACAGTTGATGAATAATCTAGTAAATGATACTAGTGATTCACTTTTTTATGCGTGTGTCTGTGTGTCTGTGTATTGCACAGGGTATATTGATGATTTTATGGAGAACGTCTTTGTTGACCCATTATCGTACAGAGCTGAGATTATGAAGATATACATCCTGCCGGACGTGTCTGCACAATATGAGCATCCAGAAAAGGAGGAGCTCATTGCCAGTCATTACGTGTCAAGATTCACATAATGGGGGGGGGGCTTCCCTGGGCATCAGGAAATCCCCATGTATCCAAAGTACTACGCATGATGGGATGATTACATGTGTCTTCCGCCCAAGGAAGCCCCAGCACCAGCTCACAAAACTCCTATAAGCTGAATGCCTGTAACGACTGAGAAAATTGAACATTATGTTAGTCAACAGGTTTTATAATGTCAACATCTGTATTCACATTTTTCTGATTTGGATTCAGTGAATCCTTCACTTGTACTGTATTTCCATGTACAAATATTCATGACTGCGATCAATAAATTTTTATTGTATATCTGTAAAATGTTTCATGTGAATAAATGTGTAATATACAATATTTGCTTCGGAAAAACTTGGTTATATGTTCAAGAAGAAATACGATCTGAAATTGTGGCATTAGCTGACTATATCTAGTTTATTATAGCATATGAACAGTGACATTAAGTAGGTTATTATAGATAAAACTCACTACTCTGTCCCCCGTAGCTGTATTCAGCCCTGTAAATGTTCTGCAGCTAGAATACATTTAGGCAAACAGGTTCTAAACAGGGATGGTTGATCATGCATGGAAGCCTTTCATCTAGCTGCTGCAGCCACGGTGGTGGCACGGTGGAATGGTGGAACAGGTGGTCCCGCTGTGCGCTGTCTTCCACCATGCCTTCAGTGCCTGCTGCCTTCTGTGTGGAGTTTGCATGTTCTCCCCGTGGTCACCTGGGGTATCCTCCATAAAATACCCCCACTAACAACATGCAAGAAGATCACCACCTGACCAATGGTGACAGCAGGAACTGGTCCTCGGGCGCCGGTCGGCTGGCAGCCCACCGCTCCTGGTCCACCGCGGAGGAAGGACAGAGGCGGAGAATAAATTTCACATATGCATGGTGTGTGCAGTTTCCCCTCCTAACTTCGCATGTTGTGTGTAAATGTGACTAATAAAGGGATTTCTTCTTCTTCTTCTTCTTTAGCAGCCGTCTTGTCAACTATTATGCATAACGTAAGGTGAGTATCTGCAGTGGCATCTTATCTGCGATCATAAGTGTAGGTAAAGATAATGTGACCTGTGGCACCTCCTGGCAGCATATGTTCTCAGGCTCTGACTGCATTGTTGCATACTTTCCACATGTGCACTGATACAAACAAATAAAAAATTCATGCATGTATAAAGCTAAAGAAATAAGAAACCTTGCATACCAGTATTAGCACCAACGTTTAAGATTTGAATGTGCGTGCTCTATAGAAACCCCCTCCTCTTTATGTAAACAACCAGGACCTTCAGACTCTCTGCTTTCATGTGATACCAGGCTTGTGTGGTTTGCGTGACGTGGTGAAATCAGCAGGCGCAGTAAAGTGGACATACACTATTTTCGTGTTTTTGTAACATGCCCATATAATTTCTTGGAGTATGAATTATGTTTCGTTTGGGTAGAAATGCTTGGAAAAGGCTTTTAGCTGAGTTTCTCCCCATTATTCTGGTATGCTACAAGTTAGGATTGGTGCTTTCTAGCGTGAGCACTGACCATCTGAACTGCGCGCATCTCACGCCCCCCCCCTGGACAGAGGGCGCTGAATCGAACAGGTTAAAATATCTAAGTTCCAAAAAAAATAGAAGGGGGGGGATACCCTACAAAATGAGCTATAGGGGCGCCCCAGACATTTTATTTTTGAGCCTTACTTTATGTTTTCACAGTTCAATGTGGTTCATGCTGGAATGGACTTCACAAGTCCTTAATTTTTTTGCTCTTGAACTTACACCCTTTGCGTTTGTTATTTTGTATATACAATAAATAGACAAAATATGCTTTATATGACAATTAATGTGAATGACAGCTGTTTTTTTTGGTTTTTTTTGCTTCATTTATTGAAGTTATGTCAAGTTAACTCTGGTACTGGGTTAAAGTTAAGAACTTGTGGATTTTGTTCCTGCTGCTGAAGGACAGCAGACTGGAAAACGTGAGAATTCCTGTAACATGAACTTCTGAGTCAGGAGTCATAAAGACAACATGGGCACACTTTGCCACCTCTGACGTAGCTCTTTCGCTAAAGATCGGGAACTAATGTCATACAAAAGTGTTGAAGCATTGCAGCAGAGTAGAACTGAGGCACAAATAAGACCCAGTAAGAGTGCTGAGTCCTTGTTATGCTAAATACTCAGAGGAATGCTGCAAATGATTTGATCTGTGATTAAAGGGGAATTTTAAAAATCAGTCTAACTGTGTCTTCATCTTAATAAGCAGAGTAGGTAGCTGGACTTTCAACTGCTCCCTTACTAATGCCACAGGAACAAGATATCCATCAAATCCTTAATTTGTTTAAGAGATTATTTTGAATTTGGTGGCAAAAGGCACAAGACATCTCAGTGAAATGCAGATTGTGCTGAGAGAGACATGCCTGTAAACTGCAAAGAACTCTGCTAATTTGAGAAAGCACCTGCAAGCTAAGCACATCTTAACACCACAACAGTTTCTATTTACTTTCAATTTGCATTGCAGTTGAATTGCAAATATATTACAAGTTGTATGAAGTTGTAATTTTATATTTACTTATAATCAAACATAATTGTTACTTAAGAGCTGTAAAAGGCATATTGCATTTGTCTTTTGTGCAGAGTTACAGATTATGGGCCATAGACTAGGCTATGCAATGATGGTAGATTCTCTAAAATCAAAGGCAGATGTACAGCAGACTACACAGCCTATAAACCATATCACCAGCATGCGCAAGTAATTGCAAAGGGCTTTTCATTTTTGGTAATGCAAAAGTACTCAAAAGAGTTACTTTTCTCATAACAAGTCACTTTTTGATGGCAGTAATACTTACTTTTCAGTATTTTCAAAAGTAATGTTACCCAACACTGATTGCGCCACACATTAATGCTAATTGCTTTACATAGTCAATAATTTTTTAATCTAGTAATAGGAATGGTTGTCCCATTGGTGAAATACTTACATGTTGTAAACATCGGCAACATATCATATATTTAATTCATCTTTTTCTTACTTCATCATTTGCTGATACTGGCCCAGAAATGCAGTACTGGCATTTATTTTTTTTTCAACTTCAAGCACTACAAACTGCAATCGATCAAATGACAAGTATGTGATATTTTAAAGATGTTCTTGCAACTTTTTACACAAATACCACAATACCACTTCAAATGAATGCTAATATTGTTCTGTGTCTGCTGGATGTGTAAATATGCAACTGCTTGCATGTCAACAATAACTGTAACAGAGATACCAGGATCCAAATGCAGCGCCGGCTGAATGGAGAAGCACTTGAGTCTCACAGATACTGTGGTCCAGAGGGGGCAAGACGAAACTCATAGTCAGCGTCACAGAACAGGGGTCTTTACGGGGAAACAGGAAAGCAGACAAGGTCAAAGGGCAGGCTGAGTCGAAACCGGGGAATCTGTCCAAAAGTATACGCTGGAGAGTCTTGCATAAGGGCTAAGAACAATTTAGTGAAGAGTGAGTGTGAGGGAGCCACTTAAGTATGGCACAGGTGATGATTAGTCTCAGGTGTCCGCTGGCTGAGCATGTGTGCAGATGAGAAAGAGAGAGTGGCAGCAGAAAAGGAGAAGTAAGCGGTGAACAGAGTAGGCAGGTCCCCCATCGATGCACCGAGGTGGTGGAGGTGGTGGCTCAGTGGGCATGAGTGGACTCTCCTTTACTGGCTTGACTCGGGACACATGGAAGGTAGGGTGAACTCTCAGAGCAGGGAAGACTCAGCCTTACCGCTGTGGGGCTGATGATTCTCTGGATGGGGAAGGGTCCAATAAACCTGGGTGCCAACTTTCTGGACTCCATCCTGAGAGGAAGGTCCCTGGTCGATAACCACCTTCTGGCCCTCATGGTATTCTGGAGCCCTCGACTGATGACAGTTGGCGGTGGTGATGTAGTGACCCGACGCACAGAGGATTGTGACCAGGAAGAAGGGTTCTAGGAGACCATGCAGCGCAGTGCAATTTCCATCTCTTGGTTCATCTGTTTCATTTGGCCATTGGACTGGGGATGAAATCCGGATAATAAACTGGTCGTGGACCCCAGCAGGCTGCAGAGCTCCATCCAGAATACTGATACAAACTGGGCCCCCCCCTCCGATACCTCGTCAGTCAGGAGCCTATGTAGTCGGAAGACATGTTGCGGTACCAGATCAGCAGTCTCTTTAGCAGAGGGTTGTTTGTGGAGAGGCACGAAATGAGCCATCTTACCAAAACGGTCCACAACAGTCAGAATGACTGTATTGCCACCAAAACCGTTGGCATAGTATGTCTCGGGTCCACTGAATTCCAGGATGGCAGTAGAACTTGGAGGAGTGCCCCCACAGGAGAACGTCCGAGCGCAGGTTCTGAGAGACGAATAAGCGGTTCTGGGGGCAGGTATTGGGGCTGGGCTGGTTATCTGAGGCAGATCTCACCCTCTCCTCTATCTCCCAGGTGACAGGGGCTATGAGATAGGAAGAAGGCAGGATGGGAGTGGTCTTGGTGGTGCTCTCCTCCCTAACTTGGAATTGACGGGAAAGGGCATCTGGCTTGATGTTATGGGACCTGGGCCGGAAGGACAGAGAAAAGTTGAACCGACGAAAGAACAGCGACCACCCAGCCTGCCTGGAGTTAAGAGGCTGAGCAGTATAGATATATTTCAGGTTCTTGTGGTCGGTCCAGACTTAACAGGGTGTCTTGGTTCCCTTGAGCCAATGTCGCCATTCCTCCAACGCCATTTTGACCGCTAATAGTTCACGGTTACCAATGTCGTAGTTCCGCTCAGCAGGGGACAGACTTCGAGAGAAACAGGCACAGGTGTGAAGCTACTGGTCAGAGACTGACCATTTAGACAGTACGGTCCCCACTCCTACGTCCGATGCATCCACCTCCACAAAAGAGTGGCGCTCAGGGTTTGGTATTTGGAGGATGGGTGCTGAGGTGAAGCATGCCTTGAGAGTCTGGAAGGCCTTGTCTGCCATTGGTGTCCACTGGAACACCACCTTGGAGGATGTGAGACTCATGAGGGGAGCAGCTATAGAGCTGTAGCCTCATATGAAGCATCTGTAAAAATTGGTGAACCCCAGGAACCTTTGTAGCTACTTGCGCATCTTGAGAACAGGCCAGGAGGTGACGGCAAAGACTTTAGCTGGGTCCATGTGGATACTGTCTTTGGCAACGATGTACCCCAGGAAGGAGACGGAAGGGATGTGGAACTCACATTTCTCAGTTCTCCAAAAGGTGCTGCAGGACGGTCTGAACGTGTTGAATGTGTTCCTCCTGTAATCATGAGAAGATGAGTATGTCATCAAAGTAGACAAACACAAAGTGGTTTAGCATGTCTCTGAGGATGTTGTTAACCAGGGCCTGAATCACAGCTGGAGCATTTGTGAGTCCGAAGGGCATCACCAGGTATTCATAGTGTCCAGTCGGAGTGTTAAAGGCTGTTTTCCACTCATCTCCCTCCCGAATATGAACCAGGTGGTAGGTGTTACTGAGATCTAGCTTTGTGAAGATGGTAGCACCTTGGAAAAGTTCAAAGGCGGATGAGATGTGGGGGAGTGGATAACGATTCTTAATGGTGATGTCATTCAGTCCCCTTTAATCGCTACATGGTCTCAGTGAACCATCCTTCTTTCCCACAAAGAAGAAGTCTGCCCCCGCTGGTGAAGACGATGGCTGGATTATGCCTGCTGCCAATGACTCATTTATGTAGCTCTCCATGGCTACTCTCTTGTGTGCTGACAGCGAGTACAGACATCCCCTGGGTGGGGATGAGCCAGGCTGAAGCTCAATGGCACAGTCGTATGGTCAATGAGGGGGCAGAGAGGTAGCCTTGGCCTTGCTGAAGACTTCCTTAAAGTCGTGATACTCGAGAGACACGGATGACAGGTCGGGGGTGGAGCTTGAGATAGAGGAGTGTTGAGGACTAGCGGCCTGTCTAGGATAAACCTGATGGCAGGAAGTTCTATATCCCGGGATGGCTCTTGTTGCCCAGTCTATGTGAGGATTATGACGTATGAGCCAAGGAAAACCCAAAATGAAGGTGTAGCCCTGTGGCTCTTATTTTCCTTCATTCATATACAGAAATTAAAATGTTTACGTTGGTAATAACAGTTCATGAAGTGTAAACATGTTTAAAAAATGTTGGATTATAGCCGTAAGTTATAAAAGTAATGTAAAAACACTCCAGCTTCCAGGACTGACAGAGAGTCGTCCCGTGTTTGGGGTGTGTGTATTCTGAGGAGCTGCCAGAGGACCGGACATTTGCCATAAGAGGGAGAGAGTGAGGACCGGGAGAGCCCTGGACCGTTGCAGAAAGACAGCAGCTGCTGTACTTGAGCGTGGTTTGCCGCACCGTGTTGCTGCATGCTCCATTCCCTTGCCACTGAAACTGCACCTTGCCTTTTGCCCCTTTTCCCCCATCTTCATCTCTGACTGTTGCCGAACTCGTGAGTACACTAACATCGTGGCACGTGCCTTTTTGTTTGTGCTGGTTAAAGCCTGTGAAGTGGCCATTTGTTTGCGGCCTCCCCACTCACCAGCATCGACTGGGCCAGCAATGTTTTTTTTTTTTACATTTAATAGCCCCGTGTGAATGAGTGTGTGAATGTGAACACTTGAGTTTCCCTGGTCATTTCGATTTATTTTACATTTTCTGGTTGGATTCATTAGGGATCATTTGTGGGTCAAACCTGCCAGAGTATTGTATGAGAGTTTTGAATACTGTTGTCAGTGCATACTTAAAGGTCAGTGAACAATGAACCAGTTAACTAATTTGCAGGTGACTAATTTTGTAATAAATAATTCTGGTTGTTTGAACTAAATCCTGTGTGGTAAATACGAAGGTGATACTTTTTTGGATAAATATAAAAAATATAAAAGTTAAAGTGAACTTTTATTTTAAAAGGGAAGTATCAAATTTTGTGTTTACTTCTTAAAAGTTATTGGAGGTACCGCCAAGTTTTTTTTTTTTTGTTTTTTGTTTTTTGTTATCCTTATTACAGTTATCACAGGTATATAGCGCCATCTCCAGACAAACTCAGGCCCCATCCCATTGTACTACAACACCCCACTAATTTGTCAGTCAGTATTCCTTAGCTGCATGGGACTGGAGTTACAAGGGGAATGCGTGATGACTCAGGATGTGAAATTGAACAGTTTCATGGTGGTTTCTGGAGAGCAGCACATGAACTGGGGCAGGCTGATCGGTAACTGTGCCAAGTAGATGGCTGTCGAGAGCACTGGCAGGGACAGGGTGAGAAAAGGAGAACAAGCTCAATCTCCAGCTGGTGGGCACATTTTTCATCCATGATACTGGCATTGGCCCCAGAGTCAATGAATGTGGCTAGAGTGTGAGACCCTTTGGGAAGGAGGAACTTGGCTTGAACCCAAGATCTGGTGGGCAAAATGGAGGATTGGGCAGAGGTATGGCTCAACAGTATGTCCTCCTTTACTGATGAGCCCTGTCTTCACCTGGGCAACTTGTCACATAATAACTGCCCTTACCACAGTACATACATAAGTTGGCCTGTCACCGTCGATCCCTTTCTTCTGGTGCCAACTTGGTACGTCCCAGTTGCATGGGTTCTGGCCCCTCCTGTCGGGGTGTGACAAAGTCGGAAGCCAAAGCAGCGGGGGGCATGGCTCGGAATCGTGTCGCAGGCCGACAAGCTGGTGTTTCCCATCTCTCCTCCTGTCGCCAGGCCTGGATGTGGAGGTCAACCCGGGTGGCCTGCTCGATGACGCTGTCTAAGAATGACAGTGCCTTGTGCGACACCAGCTCTGCTGCGATCAACAGGAAAGATTGACAGGTAAGAGTACCCCTTTCCCACTCCACCGTTCCCCACAGATGAGCTTTTCCCCGTCAGGTGGTTTATAGCGAAGGCTACTTTAGCTTGTTCTGAGGCGAAGGCGTGGGGTTGCAGGGCGAAGAGGATGGAGCAGTTAGTTAAAAAAGCATTGCAGGTTTCTGGGTCTCTGGTGGAGCGTTCAGGAGCGCCGACTCTGGGTTTGCTGATGGACGGCGATGGAGCCGGCAGCGCAGGCTGAGAATTATTTATGGTCATCTGTTGTACCTGTGCTGCTAATGCTGTTAGCACTAGCTCTTAGGCTGTCATGGCCTGTGTAAGTGCAGCTATGGTGGCCGTCATTGGGGACTCATGCTGCTTGAGAGTTTCTTCTATCCGCTCGAAGCGGTTGGCAGGCAAAGTCGAGCACGCTGGATCCATAACTGGCCAGATTGTACTGTAACGGAGAAACCAGGATCCAAATGCAGTGCTGGCTGAATGGAGAAGCACATCAGTCTCACAGATACTGTGGTCCAGAGGGGGCAAGACGAAAGTCGTCGTCAGGGTCACAGAACAAGGGTCTTTACAGGGAAACAGGAGAGCCGACGAGGTCAATGGCAGGCTGGGTCGAAACCGGGGAATCTATCCGAAAGTATACGCTGGAGAGTCTCACATAAGGGCTAAGAACAATCTGGCTAAGAGTGAGTGTGAGGGAGCCACTTAATTATGGCACAGGTGGTGATTAGTCTCAGGTGTGCGCTGGCTGAGCAGGTGTGCAGATGAGAGAGAGAGTAGCAGCAGAAAAGGAGCTGGCTGATGTGACAATAACAACTTTATAAGATGACATAATTCAATGATATGGTAAATGGATTGCACCCACTTAGGGCTTTTCTACCTTAACAGGCAAAGCACTTGATAAGTGACCTATCATTTAACCATTCACACACACAAACGCACACACACACACACACACACACACACACACACACACACACATGCAGTTTTAAAGCAAAGTTTCATCTGTTGTTCCTCCAGCTCTAGCACTGCCACTTGACATCAACAGTGATGTAGTTGCGGGAAAGCTACAGGCTATTTCAACCTGGATTTCTAGTCTCCACCTCTGGGTAGCAAAGGGGTGTGCTACTAGCTACTCAAAGTGAAAATGGCATCCAAGTACAGAGAATGTTATGACTGGAGATACATTAAACAGCATTTTGCAGATTCAGATATTCAGCCGTATTTATTTGAGCCAGAGTATAGCCGGAGAAATCCAGCCGAGAGAGGCAGAGGTTGCAGCTGTGTTAGCTGTATGAAAGGATATGGCTGGTGGTGACCATCCATTCACTTGAGATGCTATGAGCAAACAATAACTGGTGTTGCCCTGCTCAAATAACCCTTCAGTGCTGACAAGAAATTGAATTATTCTTCTGTAATGATTTTCAGCATGGTCAGTTTATTGGATGTTGTTGCTGATGCCAAACCTGAGAGAGCCTGTGTGTATGTTACTATGCATGAAAGTTTCATTCCTCACAGAAGTGAGGACCAGCAAGGTCAAGAGGGCAGATGGCCATTGAGTGAATATTTTTGTTACCTAATGCTATGTTTTGGCCAACAAAGTAATAAATGTAAGCTAGGGTGGTGATGCATGACAACATGAGCATCAGAAGCTCACCAGCAATGCATCCTGATACATGTAAGCACAGGTGGCACGGTTCCACAAGCAGGATATTTCAGCATTCTTTGTCAAAATAGCACACACTGAGGCCTCAATTCCCTACATTTATCATTAAAACTAATTGGAAATCCACAACAAATGTGCCAAAATTTCCCTTTTACTTTGATGTTTTTCAAACCTGGTCTCATTCCTAGAGCATCATACCACTGCTTTGACACACCACTCAGAGTCACAAACAGACACACTGTAGAATATGAGATACACAAGGGTTTCAAACAATTCCACTCTAATGGATTGCCAATATTAGATGCTCAGAGCAAGGTGACGAAGAATGAAGAGCAAGAAAGTACACTAATGTGGAATGTGGGGTGGATGGATGGGTCAGAAACCAAAAATAAAGAAAACGAAATTGAAATTGAAAGCACAAGTGATATTTAAGCATGTATTTTTGATTCCTAAAACTGAAGCAAACAGTTTTGGTGTTGAAACCTAACCATAACATTAACCACATATTAGAAAGGCTTTCTGGCAGGAAGTCTTTGTGCATTGGTATGATGAGAAGATGTTAGACAGCCGGAGTAGTTCCTGACTAAGCACTTGTATATGGTGCTCTGGGAATGAGAATGGGCTGGTTTTGTAAGGGTCAGTTCACCCAAATCACAAAAAAAAACAAAAAAACAAAGCTAAAAAGAAAAAAATCCTACTTTCAGTACTGAAAGAATTACATTTAATAAATCAATAGCAATTTGTCAGTGTACCTATTACTTTGAAAAGTTTGAAAGTTAAAACTTGAAAAGACCTTCCACGGAGATACAGAACATCCGTTCCGGTGATCATCACAGGGAACGTAAGGTCCTTAGCAAATAAAACAGACGAGCTCGTCACACTGGTCAGGACTCAATGGGAATACCGACAGTGCAGATAATGGCCTTCATGGAGTCGTGGTTGCATTCAGACGTCCCGGACTGGAGCGTGGAGGTACCCGGCTTCAGGTGTGTGCGGATGGACAGAGACATGGCTCAGAGTGGTAAGAAGAAGGGAGGAGGGATTGCGCTGTTTGTGAATGAGAGGTGGTATAATCCTGGACATGTTACCATTAAGGAACGTTTCTGTGACTTCCGGTATGGCAACAGACTAGGTCAGGTGCGTGGAGGGGCTCTGAGTTCGACTTCATAGATTTACATATAATAACGCTACATTGTAACCGAATTGTGATCTTGTGTAACCTAGTTAATCTGAGTTAACAAGTCGATTCACCAATGTTGGGCAAGCAAAAGAAGACGTCGCAAAAAGGGAAGACTGTTTCCGAGCATACAAAGCTAACCAAGCTAACTAACGCCGAAGCACCAAGGGCCGAGGACTCAGATGAAGACATGACGCTTTCCATCTCCGTGCTAAAATCTGAACTGGAGAAGAACCAGGCGGCTATCATGTGCGAGATTCAGGCTTCACTCTCTCCCATAAATCTGTCACTAAATGCAGTGTGTAAAAAGCTTGAAGCTTATGAACCTCGCATCACTGAAATGGAAGTGTGCCTGTCGGACCACAGCGACAGGCTGAACTGCCTAGAGAAGCAGGTGGATAAGTTGCAGAGTGACAATAAGGAGTTATTGGCAAAAACTGAGGACCTCGAAAATAGATCTCGCCGCAATAATTTGCGCATCATTGGTCTGCCCGAGGGATGTGAGGGGCGAGTGGCTACCACCTTCATGTCCAAGTTTTTTGTTGACCTGCTACAGGACAGCTCATTTACTGACCCACCTGAGCTGGACAGAGTACATAGAACTTTAAGAACTTTGAGAGCTAAGCCTACAGAAGGAGGGAGACCCAGACCCATTGTGTGCATTTCCTATATTTCCAGCTGAAAGAGCAAGTCCTCGTGATTGCATGGAAAAAAGGACAGCTCATGTACCAGGGGCAAAGGATTTTCATCTTTCCAGATTTGAGCAATGCACTAGCTAAAAAGCGAGCCACATTTAACTCTGTCAAGAACAAGCTACACCAAAAGGTGGTCAAGTTCTCTCCGCTATCCTGCTGTGCTCTGTGTTACCTATCAACAAGTGGAACATAAATTCAACAATGCAGAAGACACAGAGCGTTTCTTCAACCAACACCTGGCCAGCGATGGTTAACGACATTAAAGCTGTCAAATCCCTATATGGGCAGCTCAGGAATATTTGATGTGTCACACACATGGATAATCAGGTAATAATCTTCTGTACAATGAGATTTGATATTTTCCTTCGCCGACGAACTTTTCTTTTCCCCCCTTCTCCAATTACGCACGGATATTTGGCAGCACTGTACAACGTGACTGGACATTTTCTGGTACCAGTGGACACTCTTTTTTCCTTTCCATCTCTGCGGGATATTGGATATATTACAAGCAATTGGACAGCACCCAGTGCTCCATACTCTTTATTATTTGTATTTGCTGTTTTGTTTTCTGTCTTCATTTTTGTTTTGTTTTTCTGTTCTTTGTCTCTTCTCATCTGCTTAGGGACAGGCATGTGTGGGTCCAATGCATATGTAACAATCACTTTCAGGTGTAAACAACCATTTATCACATGGCTAACTGCAGTGTAAACAAGGGTATGGGACAGTTAGAATGATTTCCTGGAACATGGGAGGAGTCAATGGGCCTGTTAAAAGAGCAAGAATATTTTCACATTTAAAAGATATTAAAGCAGACATTATTTTTCTACAAGAGACCCATTTACATAGTATTGACCATCAGTGATTGAGTCGACCCTGGATGAGTGCAATCTTTCACTCTAAGTTTAATACCAAAACAAGAGGAGCCGCGATATTTATTCGGAAAAATATTCCATTTAAACATGTTAAAACTGTTTGTGACAATAATGGGCGCTATATAATGGTGGCTGGCACCTTGTGCCAATACCCAGTGGTGTTAGTGAATGCATACGCCCCAAATTATGATGATGAAGATTTCATGAAAAAACTTCTTTCTTCAATACCCAATCTACGTTCTCATTATTTGATACTCGGTGGTGATATGAAAACTGTACTGAACCCCCTCTTGGATAAATCAAACCCTAAAACTGCAACCCCCTCTAAAATGGCACAGACTTTATCACAATTCATGAACCAATACGGCTATATTGACCCTTGGCAAACACTACATCCAGCAGATAAGCAGTTTTCCTTCTTTTTGCATGTTCAAAAGTCTCACTCTCGCAAAGATTATTTTGTTATCGATAAAATGCTTCTCCCCTCAGTATTCTCTGCTGAATACAAGGATGATTTCGGATCACTCCCCCTTAGCGCTTGATCTGAAGTCCCATCCCAAAGAATCCCTGGAAGCTGGACTCTACACTTCTGTCAGAGTCTCAATTTTGTACCTGTATCACTCAAGCCATAAATTTTTTCCTAGAAACCAACCAAACTAATGATGTTAGCCCAGGCTTACTTTGGGAGACTCTAAAGGCAGTCCTTAGGGGCAAAATTATTTCATATTCGGCATATATTAACAGGACAAGAAAGGAACAAAATAAGAACTATTAAAATCGATAGCTGATTTAGATAAACGTTATGCAATGGCTCCAACTGCAGAACTGTATAAGGAAAAAATTGAAAAGCAGACTGAATTCAATCTTCTATCAACAAAAGAGGCAGAGAAATTATTACTCAAAACACAAGGCATTTTATATGAGCGCGGAGAGAAAGCAGGTTGTCTTCTTGCACAACAGCTAAAGGGTAGGCTAGCCTACCAATTGGTTACTCAAATAGAAAATACCTAAAGTCAAATAATTACTGACCCATCTGGGATCAATGACACTTTCATGTCCATTTATTCCCAACTCTATAAATCAGAGTCACCAAAGGACAGTTCTGAAATGTTAAATTTCTTGGTTGTGAGAAAAGAACATCCCAAATTAATCAACTGAAGATAAAAAGAACTTGGAAATTCCAATAAGTATAGCTGAAATAATTAAAGCCATTACACTTATTTGATTTGATTTGATTATGAATAGTGGAAAATCTCCAGGGCCTGACGGCTTCTGTGTACAATTTTTTTTAAAAAAGTTTTCTGAACAACTTGCCCCCGTCCTGTTAGAGATGTTTAAGAAATCTCTGCAGCAAGGCACATTACCGCCCACTCTCAGACAAGCTGCCATATCTTTAATTCATAAGAAAGGAAAAGATCCAGATAAGTGTTCATCATACCGCCCTATCTCATTCCTCCATGTGGACGTCAAAATACTTGCAAAAGTTTTAGCATGCAGATTAGAAACTGTTCCACCCACTTTCATATCAGAAGACCAAACAGGGTTTATCAAGTTATAAATTATATTCAAAAGCCGTCGCACATTTGTGACTGAGCAACGGCTTTTGAATATAATTTTCTATCCATCCTCAACAACTGCTCCAGAAGGGGTCATTTCATTAAATGCGGAAAAGACTTTCAATCACGTGGAGTGGAAATATTTATTCTTTTCCCTCCATAAATTTGGCTTCGTAGAGCGCTTTATTGCTTGGGTATGGTTACTGTACACATCCCCCCAAGCATGTGTGTGTACTAATGCTATCAGGTCCACATTCTTTCCTTTAACACAGGGGACATGCCAAGGGACCCGGCCGGGCGCAGCCCGAACGAGCGACGTGGGCCCGCCTTCCCGTAGGCCCACCACCCGCAGGAAGGTTCAGAAGGGGCCGGTGCCTTGTGGTATGGGTGGCAGTCGTGGGCGGGGGCCCCGACGACCCAAACCCTGGATGACGACCCTGGCTATGGGGACATGGAATGTCACCTCGCTGGGGGGGAAAGAGCCTGAGCTAGTGCGTGAGGTTGAGCGGTACCGGCTAGAGATAGTCGGGCTCACCTCTACGCACAGTCTGGGCTCTGGGACCCAACTCCTTGAGAGAGGCTGGACTCTCTTCTACTCTGGAGTTGCACGCGGTGAGAGGCGGCGAGCTGGTGTGGGCTTGCTTATAGCCCCCCAGCTCAGCCGCCATGTGTTGGAGTTCTCCCCGCTGAGCGAGAGGGTCGTTTCCCTGCGCCTTCGGGTCGGGGATAGGTCTCTCACTGTTGTTTCGGCTTACGGGCCGAACAGCAGTGTAGAGTACCCGGCCTTCTTGGAGTCCCTGGGAGGGGTACTGGAAAGTGCTCCAACCGGGGACTCCATTGTTCTGCTGGGGGACTTCAACGCTCACGTGGGTAGCGACAGTGATACCTGGAGGGGTGTGATTGGGAGGAACGGCCTCCCCGATCTGAACCCGAGTGGTGTTCTGTTATTGGACTTCTGTGCTAGCCACAGTTTGTCCATAACGAACACCATGTTCAAGCATAAGGGTGTCCATCAGTGCACGTGGCACCAGGACACCCTAGGCCGGAGGTCAATGATCGACTTTGTAGTCGTATCATCTGACCTTCGGCGGTATGTCTTGGACACTCGGGTAAAGAGAGGGGCTGAGCTGTCAACTGATCACCACCTGGTGGTGAGTTGGATCCGCTGGCAGGGGAGGAAGCGGGACAGGCCTGGCAGACCCAAACGTACTGTGAGGGTCTGCTGGGAACGTCTGGCCGAACCCGCTGTCAGGGAGGCTTTCAACTCCCGCCTCCGGGAGAGCTTTGACCAGATTCCGAGGGAGGTTGGAGACATTGAGTCCGAATGGACCATGTTCTCCACCTCCATTGTTGATGCAGCCGCCCGTAGCTGCGGCCGTAAAGTCGCCGGTGCCTGTCGTGGCGGCAACCCTCGAACCCGGTGGTGGACACCGGAAGTAAGGGGTGCTGTCAAGCTGAAAAAGGAGTCCTATCAGGCCTTGTTGGCCCATGGGACTCCTGAGGCAGCTGACAGGTACCGGCGGGCCAAGCGTGCGGCAGCCTGGGCGGTTGTAGAAGCAAAAACTCGGGTCTGGGAGGAGTTCGGGGAGGCCATGGAGGAGGACTACCAGTCGGCCTCGAAGAAATTCTGGCAAACCGTTCGGCGCCTCAGGAAGGGGAAGCAGCTTGCTGTCAACACTGTTTACAGTGAGGGCGGGGAGCTGTTGACCTCAACTGGGGATATTGTCGGGCGGTGGAAGGAATACTTCGAGGATCTCCTCAATCCCACTGTCATGTCTTCCGTAGAGGAAGCAGAGACTGTGGACCCGGGGGTCGGTGCATCCATCACCGAGACTGAAGTCACTGAGGCAGTCTGCAAGCTCCTCGGTGGCAGAGCACCGGGGGTGGATGAGATCCGCCCTGAGTACCTTAAGTCTCTGGATGTTGTAGGACTGTCTTGGTTGACACGCCTCTGCAACATCGCGTGGCAGTCGGGGACAGTGCCTCTGGACTGGCAGACTGGGGTGGTGGTCCCTCTTTTTAAAAAGGGGGACCGGATGGTGTGTTCCAACTATCGGGGGTTCACACTCCTCAGCCTCCCCGGGAAAGTCTATTCCAGGGTACTGGAGAGGAGAATCCGGCCGATAGTCGAACCTCGGATTCAGGAGGAACAATGCGGTTTTCGTCCCGGCCGTGGAACACTGGACCAGCTCTATACCCTCCACAGGGTGCTTGAGGGTTCATGGGAGTTTGCCCAACCAGTCCACATGTGTTTTGTGGGCTTGGAGAAGGCTTTCGACCGTGTCCCTCGAGTCATTATGTGGGAGGTGCTCCGGGAGTATGGGGTTGGAGGCTCTCTGTTGAGGGCTGTACAGTCCCTGTACAACCAGAGCAGGAGCTTGGTCCGCATTGCCGGCAGTAAGTCGGACCTGTTCCCGGTGCACGTTGGACTCCGGCAGGGCTGCCCTTTGTCACCGGTTCTGTTCATTATTTTTATGGACAGAATTTCTAGGCGCAGCCAGGGGCCGGAGGGGGTTTGGTTCGGGAGTCGGCAGATTTCGTCTCTGCTTTTCGCGGATGATGTTGTCTTGTTGGCTCCATCGAGCCAGGACCTTCAGCATGCACTGCAGCGGCAGCAGTAATGCGGTCGCTGTACCAGTCTGTCGTGGTGAAGAAGGAGCTGAGCCGAAAGGCGAAGCTCTCGATTTACCGGTCAATCTACGTTCCTACCCTCACCTATGGTCATGAACTTTGGGTCATGACCGAAAGAACGAGGTCCCGGATACAAGCGGCTGAAATGAGTTTCCTCCGCAGGGTGGCAGGGCGCTCCCTTAGAGATAGGGTGAGGAGCTCTGTCACCCGGGAGGAGCTCAGAGTAGAGTCGCTGCTCCTCCACATCGAGAGGAGTCAGCTGAGGTGGCTCGGGCATCTATATAGGATGCCCCCTGGACGCCTCCCAAGGGAGGTGTTCCAGGCATGTCCCACCGGGAGGAGGCCCCGAGGAAGACCCAGGACACGCTGGCGCGACTATGTCGCGCGGCTGGCCTGGGAACGCCTCGGGATCCCCCTGGAAGAGCTGGGGGAAGTGTCCAGGGAGAGGGAAGTTTGGGCGTCCCTGCTCAGGCTGCTCCCCCCGCGACCCGGCCCCAGATGAAGCGGGAGAAGAAGACGACATGCCAAGGTTGTCCACTGTCCCCCCTCCTCTTCGCTATAGCTATTGAGCCTTTGTCTGTTGCACTTAAGGCAAACAGACTCATCCCAGGCATTAGGAGGGGAGGGGTGGAGCATAAAGTGTCACTGTATGCAGATGACCTGCTACTTTATTTGTTGAACCCAAAAACGGGCATCTCTCATATCGTAGACACACTCAAAATTTTTGGTACTTTTAGTGGATATAAGCTCAATATGGGAAAGAGTGATTCCTTCCCTATTAATGAATTGGTAGTGGATATTGCACAGTCTGATTTGCCATTCACTCTTTCCCCGACAATGTTTAAATATTTAGGAATCAACATCTCTCGAAAATTACCACTATTATTTGACAACATTTTCTCTATGCTAAATGCAAAAGTTAAAGAAGATCTTCAGAAATGGAATAGCTTGCAGATCACATTGGCAGGGAGAATACAAAATATTAAAATGAATATTGTCCCACGGTACCTGTACCTTTTTCAATATCTGCCTCTGTTCCTCCCCACGTCCTTCTTTCATAGCATTGACAATCTAATCTCCTCTTGCATATGGAACAATACCTCTCCAAGGATGCAAAAACTCTTACTACAGAGAAGCAAAGCGGTAGGAGGTTTGGGACTGCCAAATTTACAACTTTACTACTGGGCCACCAATTTGCAAAAAATTGTACACTGGGCCTTTTACCCCGAAACTCAGTGGTGCTAACTGGAGTCACATTCATGTCAATTTTCCTCCTTAAAAGCTTTGGCCAGCCAGTTATGCTATGTCGAGAGAATCAAACCAAAACGTTACACAGATAATCCAGTAATAAAATCCGGCAGCAAATCAAGCAGTACTTTGGCTGGAACATGCTCCCCCTTAACACCCCAATATGCAACAACGAACTATTCAGACCTGCGAAGATTGATGCCAGATTCTCTCGTTGGGAAAAAAAAGGCCTCAGCACAATAGGTGATCTCTACAGTGGGGGTACATTCTCCAGCTTCGCTCAGCTGTGTAGTACCTTCAATCTACAGCAATCTGACCACTTCAGATATTTTCAGGTTCGACATTTTCTTGAGTCAAACACTCCCTCCTTTCCACATGCCCCACCCTCCTCAGGAATTGATAACCTGTTGCCGGTAACAAAAATGGCAAGGAGGCACATTTCATTTTTATATGAGCTCCTAACACCCAGATGCACCTCCAGCTTTACAGAGGAGAAGGCAGAATGGGAAACAGAACTTGGCAGTGTTATACCTGATGATTGATGGACTAAGGCGCTGGAAGGAATAAAATCTTGTTCAACTTGTGCAAGATTCCAACTTATACAATTCAAAATAGTTCACAGAGCACACTCTAGTAAATCTAAACTTGCCAAATATACCCAAGCTTGACTGACACTTGTGACAGATGTCTCCAGGCTCCCTGCAATCTCACTCATATTTTTGGTCACGTCCAAGGTTGGGGGAGTACTGGAGGTCTTATTTCAGAGCAATTTCGTTAGTATTAGAGCAAGTAATTGATCCATTCCCACAGATTGCTATATTTGATACACCTGAAGCTGGCATAAGAATGTCTGTAAAGCAAACAAATGTAATCTTGTTCACCTCACTGATTTTGTTATGGAAAAACTCGCTGCCTCCATCACCCACTTCATGGCTGTGTGATACAATGTCTTTTCTGGAGCTGGAGAAGATCAAGTTCTCCATATGGGGCTCAACGGACAAATTTTACAATCACTGGCAGCCCCTGATCATTTATGCTGGGGGTCTGACTTCCCTCTCTCTAAAATAAATAAGGCATTAGATAGGTTGTAGCAACTGCAATACTGGATGCACTGGCAATACATGGGAGATCTCAAGAATTTTTTTTTTTTTTTTTTTTTTTTTTTTTTTGTGTAATGCAAGGATCCACACATACACATTTCACTTTCCTCCCCTTTTCGATGTCTTGTTTTTGTATACTTTTTTTATTATTATTTTTATTCAATTATTATTGTTATTATTATTGGTGGTGTTGTTCATTTTCAATTCAGTTAGTTATTGTAAATTTACTTTTCTTTGCATTTTGTGTACCTCATTAATTATTTTCAGTATTGTTATTGTTAACTGTGATATGTTAGTTATCATTGTCATTACTGTTAGCAGAGTTTATTGACCTAGGATTGGGAGTGTTTAGTTTAAGAGGGAAGGGAGGGTTGGAAGATGTTGGGGTTCATTATTGGAACAATCTATGTCATTGTATACTTTAAGATGATTTCTTAAAAATGCCAATAAAATATGTTTATCAAAGGAATGTTTCTGTATCCCAGACATTGAGCTGTGGGGATGCGGTCTTATTATTTACCTCGGGAGTTCATGTCCGCCATCGTGATCACTGTCTACATCCCTCCAAAGGCTGACGGGGAAGCAGCGTGTGACGTCATCCACTCCACCGTAGCGGAGCTACAGACGCAACAACCAAATGCGTTGGTAGTCATTACTGGAGACTTTAACCACAATACTTTGGACAAAACTCTGCCAACTTTCAACCAGTTTATCAGCTGTCCCACCAGAGACAACGCCACACTGGACTTACTGTATGCTAATGCAAAGGAGCACCACTGCCCTTCCCCCCCAGGCAGAGCTGATCACAGCCTGGTGTTGTTAACACCTCGGTATGTCGCTATTGTCCAGAGGCAGTCTGTGTCCACGAGAACAGTGAGGAGGTGGACTCAGGAGGCTAATGAGTCACTGCAGGACTGCTTTGAGACAACAGACTGGAATGTGTTGCGTGAACCACATGGGGAGGCCATCAACAGCAACAGAGTGTATCACATTCAATACATCAAATTCTGTGAACAGTCCATACTGCCAACCCGGACTGTATGCTGCTTTCCCAACAACAAGCCCTGGATCACAAGTGAACTGAAAAGTCTGCTAAATAGGAAGAAATAAGCTTTCAGGTCAGGGGACAAAAAAGAACTGAGGAGTGTTCAACACAAGCTGAGGGAGAAGCTGAGGCAGACCAGAGATGCCTACAGGAAGAAGCTGGAGGCCAAACTCCAGCAGAACAGAGTGAAGGATGCGTAGACAGGAATGAAGGAGATCACGAGGCTCAAGGCAAGAGACAGACCAGCAGCCGGCAGCCTTGAGAAGGCCAATGAGCTAAACCACTTTTTCAACAGGTTTAGCTCACAACCAGGAGTGGCCCTACAGTCCCTCACCCCTTCACACATCCCCACTATCCAACGGCCTCCACAACCCTCTGCCCAAGCTTTCTCCCTCCAACCCTCAACCCTCCCTGGTGATCCCTCCCTTAGACTCAACTCCCACATCCCCCACCTTCCACCACAGCACCCTCTCCACTAGCACCATCCTCTGCCTACTGCTGCACTTGGGTAAGGCTGCTGGCCCTGATGGCATTAGTTCCAGAGTCCTGAGGACTTGTACCAGCCAGCTGTCCGTGATCCTGGGACACCTCTTCAATCTGAGCCTGAGTCTGCAGAGAGTCCTGTGGTGTGGAAGACATCCTGCATGGTTCCTGTTCCGAAGAAGACGTCTCCATCTGGCCTTAACAATTGTAGCGGCAGCACTGTGAGGATCACTTTCTTTGATTTCTCCAGTGCATTTAATACCATCCAGCCGCTGAGAAGCTGCTGATGGAAGTCGACGTGCCCATGATCTCCTTGATTTCTGACTACCTGACAGACAAACCGCAGTTTGTCCGACTGGGCAACGTTCTGTCTGAGACTGTGGAAAGTAGTTCAGGAGCACCACAGAGGACTGGTCTGTCTCCCTTTCTCTTCACCTTGTACACCTCAGACTTTCAGTACATCTCTTCATCATGCCACCTAGAGAAGTTTTCGGACGACTCAACGGTGGTGGGGTGTATAAAGGATGGACGAGAGGAGGAATACAGAGCAGTGGTGGGAGATTTTGTGGAATGATTTGGTAGAAATCACTTGCTGCTTGACGTGGTCAAGGCCAAGGAGATGGTGATTGATTTCAGAAGGAACAGGACGACCACGCAACCACTGTGTATTCTGTGGGAGAATGTCGCAGTGGTTGAGGATTACAAATACCCGTGAGTGCACATCGACAACAGACTTAACTGGAAAACTAACATCAACACTGTTTACAAGAAGGAGATGAGCAGACTCTATTTCCTGAGGAGGCTCAGATCATTCAACGTGTACAGCAAGATGTTGGAGATCTTCTACCAGTCTGTTGTTGCCAGTGCACTCTTTTTTGCTGCAGTGTGCTGGGGGAGCAGCATCGAAGCTGGTGACACCAACAGACTGAACAAACTGATCGGGAAGGCCAAATCCCTCATTTGCTGCAAACTAGACACTTTTGAGGGGGTGGTGGAGAGGAGGACACTGGAGAGACTGTTATCCATCATGGATAATCCTGAACATCCTCTTCATCACCTTGTGGACAGACAGCGGAGCTCCTTCTCCAAAAGTCTGCTCCAGCTTCGCTGTCACAAGGATCGCTTCAGAAAATTAGTCCTGCCACGAGCCATCACACTGTACAATACCAACTTCAACAGTTAATCCACCAACCTCACAAACACCAATATTTTACATATTATTTGCACTACTGAAATATTGCACATACAGACTATGGTTTACACTTATATATCATCTGAAACTGCACAAATTTTTTTGATGTATTTTGATGTAAATACTGTTTATATACTTAGTTGTAGTGTATTTTCTATTATATTATTATAATATTAAATAATATGTATTATGCATTATAATACATATATAACTATATATTTAGTTGTATTTAGTTATATTTTTATTTTTATTCCTGTTTACTTTTTCTAAATAATTGTGTATACATTCTGTGTTTGCCTGTATGTTTAATTGCTACTGCAAAAAAATAATTTCCCAAATTGGGATCAATAAGGAGGCAGTCTAAGTCTAAGTTTAAGTCTCAGTCTAAAAGAATTCCCTCACAGCTTGCACACCTTTTATCAGTTCTGAGAGGATAACAACAAGCGGGAAATGGGTCAAGGGGAGTTTGGTTGGATTGTTTAAATGGAATTATTTATGTAAGATATTTATTGGTACTTATTAAGTCTGTGTGGGAGTGTAAATAAATATTAGACTGTGTATGTTTTTGGTGATGAGTTTATGCAAGTATTTATTAGTGTGGAAATCTGCATTGGTCTCTGTAAAAGGTATGTGCTAGCCATTTAGGTGAGTAGACAACCTTATAGAAGGAGAAGTGTGTGTGGTGAAGTTGTTGGGCAGAACTGGTGTATCAGGTATGACAGAAAGTAAAAGTTCTGACGGAAACCTCACCCCTTGTCTCAGGCGAGGGTCCAGACTAAGAATGGTTCATGAATATCCCATGAAAACAAGTGGAAGAAGAGGTGATACCCGGCCTGGAGCCAGACCTGGACGGGGGAGCACCTGGTGGTCTGGCTTGCCACAGAGCCCGCCCGGGCACAGCCCGAAAAGACTATGCGGCACCCTCATCTTCATCCTGTGGGCCCAAAACCTGCAGGAGAAATCGCTGGGGTCGGGTGCGCTGCCATATGGGTGGCAGTGAAGGCCAGGGATCTCGACGGACCAGACCTGGGTGGCAGAAGCTGGCTCTGGGTATGTGGAACGTCACCTCTCTGTGGGAGAAGGAGCCGGAGCTTGTGCGTGAGATGGAGCGCTACCAGTTGGATCTGGTGGGGCTCACCTCTACGCACAGCGTTGGCTCTGGAACCGTTCTCCTGGATAGGGGTTGGACTCTATTCTTCTCCGGAGTCGCCCAAGGTGTGAGGCGCCAGGCGGGTGTGGGGATACTCACAAATCCCCGGCAGAGTACTGCTTCCTTGGAGTTTACCCCAATGGACAAGAGGGTCGCCTCCCTATGCCATCGGGTTAGGGATCTGAACCCAAGCGGTTGTTTGTTATTGGACTTCTGTGCTAGTCATGGACTGTCCATAATGAACACCATGTTTGAACATAAGGACGTTCATAAGTGTACATGGTATCAGAGCGCCCTTGGTCGAAGGTCGATGTTCGATTTCGTTATTGTATCATCTGACCTGAGGCCACATGTTTTGGACACTCGGGTGAAGAGAGGGGCAGAGCTGTCAACTGATCACAATCTGGTGGTGAGTTGGGTCTGAGGGTGAGGGAAGACTTTAGACAGACCTGCTAAAGCCAAGCGTGTGGTGAGGATGAACTGGGAACATCTGGAGGAGGTCCCTGTCCGAGAGATCTTCAACTCATACCTCCGGCGGAGTTTTTCTGGCATCCCTGTGGAGGTTGGGGGCATCGAATCTGAGTGGGCGATGTTCAAAGCTTTCATTGCTGAAGCTGCGGTGGAGAGCTGTGGTCTAAAAGTCTTGGGTGCTTTAAGGGGCGGTAACCCTCGAACACTGTGGTGGACACCGGTGGTCAGGGAATCCGTCCGACTGAAGAAGCAGTCCTATTAACTCGGAGGACTCTAGAGGCAGTTGCAAGGTATCTACAGGCCCGGCGGGCAGCATCTTCCGCCATAGGGGAGGCAAAGCAACGGGTGTGGGAGGAGTTTGGAGCAGCCATGGAGAAGGACTTTCGGTCAGCACCAAGGTGTTTCTGGAAAACCGTCTGGAACCTCAGGAGGGGGGAAACGGGGAGCCATCCAAGCTGTCCATCCAAGCAGCTGAGTGTGAAGTGGCTGGGATGAGGATCAGCACCTCTAAACCTGAGGCCATGGTTCTCAGCAGGAAACCGATGGATTGCCTACTCTGGGTAGGGAATGAGTCCTTGCCCCAAGTGAAGGAGTTCAAGTACCTCAGGGTCTTCTTCAAGAGTGAGGGGACAATGGAACGTGAGATTGGTCCGAGAATCGGAGCAGCGGGGGCGGTATTGCGTTCCTTCTGCCGCACCGTCGTGACGAAAAGAGAGCTGAGCCAGAAGGCAAAGCTCTCTATCTACCGGTTAATCTTCATTCCGACTCTCACCTATGGTCATGAGGGTTGGATCAAGACCGAAAGAACTAGATCGCGGGTACAAACGGCCGAAATGGGTTTCCTCAGGAGAGTGGCTGGCGTCTCCCTTAGAGATAGGGTGAGAAGCTCAGTCATCCGTGAGGGACTTGGAGTAGAGTTGCTACTCCTTAGCGTTGAAAGGAGCCAGTTGAGGTGGTTTCGGGCATCTGGTAAGGATGCCCCCTGGGCGCCTCCCCAGGGAGGTGTTCCAGGCACGTCCAGCGGGAAGGAGACCATGATGAAGACCCAGGACTAGGTGGAGAGATTATATCTCCACACCGGCCTGGGAACGCCTCGGGATCCCCCAGTCAGAGCTGGTTGATGTGGCCCGGGAAAGGGAAGTTTGGGGCCCCCGCGACCCGACCCCGGATAAGTGGTTGAAGATGAGAGATGATGAGATGAGAGATCATCCTCTGTTTTTTTTTTTTTTTTTTTTTTTTAAAGCTGCAGTAGGTACCTTGTATAACAGTATTTTTTTTCGTCATATTTGCTAAAACTGTCCCTATGACGAATGGTATTGAATGCACTGGAGAAGTATGTTTTTTGACTTCTCCAGTGCATTCAACACCATTCGTCCTGCTCTTCTGGGTGACAAACTGACAGCTATGCAGGTAGACGATTGTGGACTACCTGACTGGCAAACCATAGTATGTGCGCCTGCAACACTGTGTGTCAGACAGAGTGGTCAGCAACACTGGGGCCCCACAGGGGACTGTCCTCTCTCCATTCCTCTTCACCCTCTACACCACGGACTTCAACTATTGCACGGACCTGCCACCTTCAGAAGTTTTCTGATGACTCTGTGATAGTTGGATGTATCAACAAGGGCGATGAGGATGAGTGCAGGGCTGCTGTGGACAACTTTGTCACATGGTGGGAGCAGAACCATCTGCAACTAAATGTGGCAAAGACTGAGAAACTGGTAGTGGACCTGAGGAGAACTAAGGCACCGGTGACCCCTGTTTCCATCCAGGGGGTCGGTGTGGACATTGTGGAGGATTACAAGTACCTGGGGGTACATATTGACAATAAACCGGACTGGGCAAAGAACAATGAAGTGCTCTAAAGGAAGGGCCAGAGTCGTCTCTATTTTCTGAGGCGACTGAGGTCCTACAACATCTGCTGGACTATGCTCAGGATTTTCTATGAGTCTGTGGTGGCAAGTGCTATTCTCTACGCTGTTACGTGCTGGGGCAGCAAGCTGAGGATGGCGGACGCCAACAGACTCAACAAACTGATCCGCAAGGCCAGTGACGTTGTGGGGATGGAGTGTGACTCTCTGGCGGTGGTATCAGAGAGGAGGATGCTGACTAAGCTACGGACTATCTTGGACAATGTCTCACACCCACTTCATGATGTGCTGAACAGCACAGGAATACGTTCAGTGAGAGACTCATCCCACCAAAACTCAAGACTGAATGCCACAGGAAATCATTCCTGCCTGCACATGACAGTGTCTCTGTTACTTCAAAAACATCACATGACTCAAACAAAATGTCATATATATCTGCACATCAAGAACTTTCTCAACCAGACTGAAAGCAGAGGCTGAATATGCTGCTTTGGAGGCTAGAGCTTCAACTTTGGAAAGGAAACATGCCCTTGATATGGAAGAGGCAAAGTTAAAGTTGGCACGGGAATCACTAGAAATGGAAGGTGAGCTGGCGTCATCACTGGATGACAAAGTAAGCTGGACAGAAACAGACAAATGGCTTTCCAGGAACTCAAACAACCTACATCAAATACACATCCTACAATTTCACATGATTCACCTGCTCCAGCTGAATGCATGATACCACAAGGGAGGCCAAGTTATGTAGAAGCAAGAACTTACTCATCTGCTCTTTGCACAAGTATTAGACAAGCACCACCAATTACAACTTTAGGAGAAGGGGTTCTAGAGCATATGCAGCTACAGATAATGCACAGAATAACAACCAAGACTCACTGGCTGGTGCGATTGAAAGTAAAAATGAAATTACTGAATATCTGATCAAACAACTTGTTTACGGTTGACACTGCATTTTCTGTGATGGTAATCATGCACTGGAATTCTGTCAGAAGTTGAAGCTCAGACCAAACAAGGACAAGGTTGAATTCCTTAAATGTAAAGGACTGTGTTTTGGATGTCTGACAAAGGGACATATGAGCAAAACCTGTTAGAAACGCATGGCCTGTCAACAATGCCAGAAAAAGCACCCTAGTTTGTTACATATAGAAACTGGAAACAAAAGAAGCCAGCAGGCTAAGCAAGAGATTGCTAAAGTAGTGAATGAACCAGTAACAAGTGCAATGGTTTCATTTGGCATTAGCGGTTCTACTGGGGCTGGTAAAAAAGAGTGTGCACTTGCTATTGTACCAGTTAAAGTAAAACTCTCAAAAGGAAACAAGACTGTGAACACTTATGCCTTTACTGACAATGGGAGTACAGGTACGTTTTGTACTGAAGCACTGATGACATAGATGAATGCAAAAGGAAAAAGAGTGGAGATTCTGCTGATGACAATGGGTCAAGGAGCAAAGGTTTAGATGTTGCTGCTCTCAAGGGTGACATTTTCCCCAAATTGTCAATAATAATAAAATTTATTTGTATAGCATCTTTCATACAGGAATTACAGCTCAAAATTCTTTACAAGGAAGAAATCTCAGGCAGAACCAGGCTCTGGGTGGGCGGCCATCTGCCTCGACAGGTTGGGTGAGAGAGAGAGAGAGAGAGAGAGCAAGAGAGACAGACAGAGACAGACAGAAATGCAATCACAGTAACAGTGACAGTGGATGTAACAGACAAACGACTGGAGGTACTCACTTGGCATGGGCTCTGGAAACTCATGGGAGAGATCAGGATAGTCCGACTCAGTGTCTTCCTTATATACTGAGTCCTAATCAGGCTCCAGATGTGCTGTTGGAGAGACGGAGCCAGCTGGGTGCAGGGAAACACTCAGCTGAGACAGACAGGAGAACAGACAAACAGACACATAACACTAGGGAAAAGGGAACAGAGAACACTAAGAACAGACAGGTTAGCAGATCCTAACAGTACCCTCCCCTCAACGGACGCCTCCTGGCCTCTGAGCAGCTCTATCGGGGTGGTTGTGATGGAACTCATCGATGAGGGAGGGATCCTAAATAAAGGAGTAGGGCATGGAAGGTGGGATGGACGTTCATAGAGGCCGGGAGCTTGAGGGTGACAGACTGGGGGTTGATGACCACAGGAAATGGACCGATATATCTAGGAGAAAGTTTACGAGAATCAGTCCGTAAGGGGATATTTTTGGTAGATAACCAAACAGACTGACCTGGCTGGTAGGGAGGGGCTGGGTTCCTGTGCTGATCCGCTGACCGCTGCTTGACTTTCTGGGTGCGCTCGAGGGCTGCTTTGGCCTCCTTCCAGATCCTGCTAATGTTTGCCATGTGGTCAGTGACAGCTGGCACAGCGATCTCCCTCTCCTGAGCTGGGAACGGGGGGGTTGATAACCAAGGGAGACCTTGAAGGGGGAGAGACCAATGGCAGAGGAGGTGAGTGAATTGTGGGAATACTCTATCCAAGGGAGGAGAGTGCTCCAGTCCGGTTCTCAGTCGTGAGACAACATAGAGCGGTCTCCAGGTCCTGGTTTGTCCTCTCCGTCTGACCATTGGTTGGCTTTAACAAAAGCCTTCCAGACTTGACTAATAAAATGGGGGCCATGGTATCAAACAGTAATATGATGAAAGCCCTGTCTGTCTTGTCTGACCAGCTAAACTTCACTTTGGTAGAAGTTAGCTTTGTCAATGGGGCAGCAATTTTGCTATAGTCCCACACAAACCTCCGACAGAAGTTCCAGATATACGAGGACAAATCTGTTGATAAAGTCTCTGAGAACGTCATTAATGAAAGCCTGAAAAACGGCTGGAGCATTGGTGAGACCAAAAGGCATTACCAGGTATTCGAGGTGGCCTTAAGGGGTGTTGAACCCCGTCTTCCACTCTGCCCCCCTCCTTTATCGGCACCAGGTGGTAAGCATTCCTTAGGTCCAGCTTAGTGAAGACAGCTGCTTCCTGGAGAGACTCAAAGGCAGAATTCATTAGTAGCAGAGGATACTTATTCTTCACAGTGATGTCATTAAGCCCTTGGAAGTCAATACAGGGTCAGAGAGTTTTGTCTTTCTTAGCAATGAAGAAGAAGCCTGCCCCCAGCGGTGAGGAGGAAGGTCTGATGATGCCTGCTGCTGATGTATTGTTCCACTGCCTCTCTTTTTGGACACGACAGGTTGTATAGCCGACTGGAGGGGAGTGCGGTGTCCGGGAAGATATCAGTGGAACAATCCTAGGGGCAATGAGGGGGTAGAGACAGAGCACGCTCTTTGCTAAATACCTCCTGGAGGTCATGATATATAGTGGGAACATGAAAGAGATCTGGAGGTTCAAGGGTGGCTGTCACTAAACTGGAACTCCATCAGACGGCAGGATGGCAGAGCAAAGACAGAGAGAATGGCAGTGAGAACTCCAGCTCAGAATCTTTCCCTGACACCAGTTAATATGAGGGTTGTGGCATTACAACCATGGATATCCGAGAACCAGTGCAGAGTGAGGAGCCTGAACTATTAAAAAGGATATCTCCTCATGGTGATTATCCGAAATCTGCATCCTGACAGGAGTGGTGTGGTGCGTTACCTCAGAGAGAATATTGCCATTGAGCGCGTACACCTTAATGGGATTCTCCAGGGTCTCCAATCTGCAACCAGCCTCGCCAGCCAGCCTGAGCCAGCCTAACTATAAGCTTTATCAGAAAGGAAAGTTTTAAGCCTACTCTTAAATGTAGAGACAGTGTCTGCCTCCCGGTTTTGTCCGAGTTTAGCATCATAAAATTACAGGTCATCCAGGTCGTTAAATCCTGAAGACACACTTGTAGTCTAGTTAACTGACTGGTTTGTTTTGGCTTCATTAATAAATATAGCTGGGTATCATCTGCATAGCAATGAAAATTTATTGAGTGCTTCCTGATAATCTTCCCTAAAGGAAGCATATGTAAGGTGAATGTAATTGGTCCAAGCACAGAACCCTGTGGAACTCTGTAGCTGACTTCGTCATTAACTTGTACAAACTGAGAGTGATCTGACAAGTAGGATTTAAACCAGCTTAGTGCAGTTCCCTTAATGAAGTGTTCCAGTCTCTGCAATAGGATACCATGGTCAATGGTGTCGAATGCAGATCTAATAGGTCTAATAGATCTAATAGGAAGATCTAATAAGGCTTAATAACAGTTTCTATGGTTTCTGTGTTTAAAGACAAAATAGTACATGTTGAAGAATTTTAGCATTAAAAGAAGCTCATGAAGTCATTACTGTTCAGAGCTAAAGGAATACATGGTTCAAAAGAATTATGGTTCTCTGTCAGCCTGACTACAGTGCTGAAGAGAAACCTGGGATTGTTCTTATTTTCCTCTATTAGCGCAGAGTAATAGGCTGCCCTAGCGCTGTGGAGGGCTTTCCTGTATATTTTAAGACTGTCTTGCCAGGATAACTGAAATTCTTCCAAATTGGTAGAATGTCATTTCCTTTCTATTTTCCGTGGTTTGCTTTAATTTGTGGGTTTGTTTTATTATCTTCTTTTTTTAAGGGGGCAACAGAGTCAAGTGTTATACGCAATGAACCTGTAGCACTATCAACCAGGTAGTCAATTTGGGAGGGCTACAGAACAGACAGGAGTCTGATATAGGAATTTTTGCCTACTGGCTGGTAGTCTGGTAATATGAGTTCAAAAGTTATTACAGTTTTTGCCCATTGCTTGAACACTATTGACACATGCTTAGACCAAAGTAACAAAACTTTAAGTTTTTGTTACTATTCCTTAAACACAGTATAACCATACCCTAAACAAAAGTGCTGCTTTGCACTTTAGTTGCAATTCTACAACACACTTGCTCTTTCATCCAACACACTTGCTCCTGCACACTACACACTATTTCATACATAAGACACTTGGTTCATAAATGAAATCTCGGGATACCATTGGGAAAACACATCCATTCAAAATACAAAACACATTGAGTAATTGGAAGTACTTAGACACACACCTGAAAATACTTATTTACAAAACTGAACACCAACCAGCCACAAATAGGCCTCAGCTAAGCAATAGTTGGCTAATGCTCCTTTTGCAACAAAAATTGGAAGTTCAGTGAAACATACAGTACAGTATAGTACATAATGCTGTACCATTGAGATGTTACAGTGCTGTGTACAGTATACAGTACAGTACTGTAAATACAATAAAGTTTTGTGAAACATGCAGTGATTATATTGAGATGTTTCAGTACTGTGTATGGTATATACAGTAAAGTACAGTATATACATTACTGTCAAAAAATAAGAAAACCAATAACAATTCATGGTTGCATTTTCCTACAGAATGGCTAGAAGACCTTCTGGGGGAGGACGGCACTGACTGTTCACCCAACAGCAGGGACTTGCCATTGTAGAAATAGTCAGAGCAAACAATGCAATCCGTCTCCACCAGCTGCGGCAACAAAAACTTGCAAGTATTCATCAACATAAATCGAGTAAGCGTTATTAGGATAAGAGTTATTTTTGTTTTATTTTCTCTTTACTGCATGTACTGTACTGTATAGTACTGTAATGTACAGTATTGAGTTGATGTGATTTGTAACCTTACAGTAATTCTATTACAATACTTTTCATTATTGAGGTGTGAAAACCTTTGTTGGGAAAAAAAACATAACAAAAACTGTGTAACAAACAGTGTTGCATTGAGCTTCACAGAATGCATCTGAGAAACTGAAAAAAACAGTGAAAATGAAAGACTGCAGTGTTTTATATAAAGTACACTAGTGTGTTGCTGCTAATCTGAAAGTGTATTCGTATGATGAAAGTGTGTATCATTTTGTCATCAGAGTGACATTTTGACAAAGGATTGTTAGGTTTTGATAGCAGAGTTTAAGTTAGATGTGGTTTATTTCCCTGTGTTGTGTCTTATTTGGTTGTGTGTAGAGTTTTGACACAATGACCCAAGTTTTGCAAAACGTGTTCAAGCAACGGGCAGAAACTGTAAGTACTTGTCAGAATCAAACTGTACTTAAGGTTAAGGTAAGCTCACTCCAGTCAGATTGTCTTGTAGTCAGCACTTTCTCATGCAAGATGCATCAAAACTCTTTCTATTGGTTGGCCATGCAAATTAGCAGGTTAATGCTGAACAAAAATGAACTTTAATGGCACGTTTTGGAGGTCTCAAACACCACACAGACCTAATTGAAAATACACAGGCAAAACTTTTGCTTCGTGGTTAACTAGCCAGATAGAATCGTGTGACCACTGATTGTTTTCTTTCCATTCAGCGACTGTCATTTCAAAGAAAGATCAATGTGCTTCCCACATGAAAGTCAGGTGCGCTATATGCCCCTCCACCACCCAATCTGAACACCCTTACTTTCCACTTCACCACATGAAGGGTACACAACTACAAATTAACTGTTATAATAACTTGCTCGGCGACTGGGGTCTTCTCATTCAAGTGTGTCTATGGTTACCAACCCCCATTGTTCCCCTCCCAGGAAAGAGAAGTAACACTCCTCGTTACTCCAGGCAGTCAGACGCTACTGCACCCACACCAACCGCCATTGCTTCCCAGCCCCAGTATCAGGTAGGGCAGAAGGTCTGGTTATCAACACAGGTGGAGTCCCGGAAGCTGGCACCCTGGTTCATCGGGTCTTTCATTATTCAGCAGATCATCAACCCCGCTGCGGTTAAAACGGAACCTTCCATGCTCCATGAGGACCCACCCTACCTTCCACATTTCCTGGATCAAGCCTCATACGAAAGCCCACTGAATCCTGCTGCTCCGACTCCTCCTCAACCTTGCATCATTGAGGGAGGTCCTGCCTACACTGTAAAGAGGCTGCTGCGCTCTCGCCAACAGGGATGGGGCCTCCAATACCTGGTGTATTAGGAGGGATACAGTCCAGAGGAACGGTCTTGGGTCCTGGCCTGACAAATTTTGGACCCCCAGTTGATCCAGCAATTACCATCAGTGCCACCCGGACCAGCCCATCAGTGCCCATGTCTGCGCAACTGCAGACTGTGCAAATGTAACACCATGGGAACACATTGAATCACACCCTCAGTCTAAGCTCATGTGATTGACTAGAAAGGAAGCAGACATCTGACATGCTACACATTTTATGTCAATCTTTTACAGGAGAAAAGATCAACTCCATACAACTCAGTAACAAAAGCACCAATCCCCAATGCTGGTTTCCGTCTGAAACCAAATCCCCTGTAATGAAAGGCTTTGTAGACACCGTATCCTGGGGTTTGATGGCAGGGAGAATGTTACAGCTATCAGAAAATCCATAATCAAAGCTGGTCAGTCTATGGTTCAGCTGCATGACGGATGATAAGTTTTTGTTCAATCAATGAATTGAGTACAAGCTTAATTTCACAGCCACCAACCCCCTCAAGGATGTCATTCATGACATCAGGAGCTGTGTTGTCAGTTGGTGGAACTGCAACTTGTTAAGGGAACACTCTCTTTTGATGCCAGTTTCAGTTGGGCTGTTCAGTAGGAAGCCTGAGCGGCAGTTTGCCTTATTGCACATTAATGAAGGATCCTCAACAGTCTGTACCCTCAAAACCTCTATGTACCCAGCACCATCAAGAGACACTGTTGCCTGCGAAGCTTTCTCTGCAACCAAGGATGCTGTCAAGTCCAAGGTTATCCCCACAGACCTGTGCCACTCCAGCTTTAACAGTGCCTTTAAAATGTGTGGTTTCAGTCTGAATACCGTTCAGTTCTAACTCCCTGATCTCGATCACAATTGCCTCTAGGACAGCATTCATTCCATGTTTTCTCATCATCAATCTTGTATGTCAAGAAGAGTTTAGGCTAGACGGATACTGATGGCAAGCATTTAATGGTGAAATCGATAAAGCTTATGGATTGAGGTTTTCGAGCCAGGTAGATTTTTTTTTTTTTTTTATTGTGCAATATGACATTGCAGTGACAATACAGGACCGACAAACCAGTTGTGAACAACAAACAACAACAACAACATTTGTGGTTTTGTGTGTGTGTGTGTGTGTGTGTGTGTGTTTGTGTGATATGAGAGTAAGAAAAATGGTATTATACACACACACACACACACATATATATTAATAATAATGATAATAAATATTATAATTATCAGACATGCAAACGGAATAATAATAATAATAATAATAGAAATGACTAAACAGAAGGAAACAAAAAAATAAGAAAATTAAAGAAAGTAGAAGCAAAAGAGCAAAACAGAAATACCACAAATTGATCATTTTTGCAATAATAATAAGGAATAATATCAATAATAATAATATTCAATGTTAATAAAGATGATGAGTAACAATAATAATAATATGGAGGGAGGGTGGAGGAGGAGGGGAGGTCTTTAAATTAATGGAATACCTCAGGTCCCTGCCCACCTGTACGGGACCAGCCTGCAGCCCCCAAAACCCCTGGACCTCCCCCTCCACTCCCGCGTGCCCTGGACTGTATGCGGCACAATACCTTACCCTATGTCTAGAAGTATATATAGTCTTTATTATTTTATATATATATATATATATATATAT